>PVJX010013654.1:0-46845 GCA_004027295.1 Dolichotis patagonum | reverse complement strand
TAAACTATTAAAGAAAAGAGGTTAGTATGTTCACCCTGAAGTTTGTTCAGCTTTGCCTGCCTTTTCTTATAAATACATGTGCCAGACCTGGAGGAGAATATGGTTCTGACACTGTTACTTATTAGAAAGAGTAGTTACCTGGCTGGGAGTAGAAGAGATGGCCTGGAGGATATCTCCTAAAAGTATGTAGCAATTGTGACATCAACCCACGTGACAAAAAAAAGGCTCTAGGACAATTTTTTAACTGACAAAGAAAATACTAAATAATCCTGGAAGAATGAGCAACAATGACAGTTTAAAATGGAGGAAAGGTAGGAGTAATACAGAAGAATTTATTTAGCTATATAGTTTTAGAATAGAAGAATGATGAGAAAGCACTTATCCTGAATAAAATACAACTGTATTACATGTCTGTGATTATTGTATATATGATACATCTTACAAATACTAGAGAATTGCTATTAAAATCTCCTAAAAGTCATAACTGTGATGTAAAAATCTAAGATAAGTCTCAAAAGAGCAATGAAAGGATAAGAATTTGCTCATAGGAGAAAAAATATAGCAAGGAAAAGGAGGAAAAAGAGAAAGGAGGGGAAAAGAAAAAACATCTAAAATTATATAAACACACTTAGGACAGCTAAGGTGATTGTGCTACAAATTCTATAAGTTCTTGGAACAAAAGAGTTAACAGTCATAGGATTGGAACAATTTTCAGTGTTTGTGCCTGGTGATCTGAGGAACTCTTGAAGATCATTACGTAAAATAACAACCCTAGTTATGCTCCTACAACCTTGTTTTGAAGGCCTATATTGTCAGTGTTCTGGGCTGTTTGCTATTGTTATTTATTTGTCTTTTGTGTGTGTGTGTTTTTCTAGTAATTTGTTTTGTTTTTCCCTCTAATACAGAAAGGATAGGTATACATGTAGAGGCTTACACATGTGTAGAACTTTTCCTAAACAGTTTACGGAATCAGTTATGTTATGCGTGATGAAATGAACAGCTACTTCAAAGAAAAGGAGACATTATGGTATCCACTGCTGATTCCGTATCATCGTACTGTGAAATCCATTAATGCTTTTATTCTTTGTTCAGACTGGTTTTACTCTGTTTTGTATTGTTTAATTTCAACATACATGAAGGTATGGACAGCTACTTAGAAGAGAACAAAAGACATTATGGCAGCCATTGTTGATTTTCTTATTATCTGATTTTGAAGGCCTATAATGTCTTTATCATTCTGTTCTGATCTGTTTAACACTATTTTGTATTAATTCATTGTGTGTGAACATATGGACACCTATTTAGAAGAAAACAAGAGACATTATGGTAGCCACTGTAGATCTCCTGTTATCTTGCTTTAAAATCTGTGTCACTTATATTGTTTTTGTCTGATCCACTTTGTTCTGTTTTGTTATGTTTAGTTTTACCTTCTTTAAAATAAAATTTTTTTAAAAAAGAGCAAGCCCTCAGCTCCAACTAAGAATCTGTCTTACAAAGTATTCCTCACCTAACACAGGCTGCATTTGTCCAGGTCTTCTCTTACTGAGAATGCACTTAATTACAGAAAGCTGAGAAAGAACACAGACACAACAGTAAACTGAGAGAGAGAGAGGCAGAGACAGAGATAGGCAGAGAGAAAGAGAGAGAGAGATCAGTGTAGAAAGCAGAAGAGAGGGTAAAACACCATGGGCCCCTCTATCGCGAATACCTCTCTCTTTGGGATATGAAGTCATTTGCTTAGGAAGAATTTATAGCACACATTAGATGAAACTTCAGTTCTTGTGTTTTGTTTTAAATAAATTTAATGATCCATATACTTTTCAAATTCCAAACAAGGAAGAGGATTAACCATACTATCTTCTACCCCTTCAGTCTACATAGCAAGTCTCGTGTCCCCAGTTGTGATATCAGCATTTTCTCTGGCCACTGACATTCTCCTCACACAGCATCTCTGGTCAAAAAGAAGACTGGGCAAAAGGACATCATTTCAGCCACTGTCATGGTTTATGTCAGTGACCTCCAGGCCTCATGAATTATGGACTCGAACAAATCTAGCATTTGTGGTTGGTTCATTGTCTAGCACTCAGATTGGTGGTGTGAGTGCTACACCCACCTAGGGGCAGGGCCAGGGTATGATGTAAAGGCAGGAAGAAGGTGTGTCTCTCTCTTGTCAGCTTGTGCCTTGCTGTTTGTGGTGGCCATGAAGGGCAAAGCACGCCATGCTGCCTTGGAGCTAACCGAGTATGGACTGAAACCTCCAAGAGCTATATGAAATAAACCTTTCCTTCCCTAACTTTGGGCCTCAGGTATTTTGTCTCAGTGACGAGTAAAAAGTAACTGAGACAGCCATGAACCCTGATATTAAGTTTCTTTCACAAAGTTTATTTTTTGTGAACTATTTATGAATATGTATAGAGAAGTCCTATCCTTTTTCCAGGTTGATTCTCAAGCAATCTTCTTGTTCTGTTGGCACAGATCAGCCAGAGTTGAGGCAGACTGACATACCCCAAGGTTCTATTCTACCAGTTCCATAAAGTTTTAGACCAAACACCTTCCTTCTCCCTCCAGCTACAAATTCCAGTCTTCTCTTTGGAGAGAAGAAGATCCAAGAGAAGAATCTCAAAGATGTTCCTATGCAAAATGTACAGTGCTATAACTTAATTTAGTTACATTTCAAACTGAACTATATCAGGATTTTGACTGTAATATAAACTGTAAATGGGGGAGCAGGTTAAAAAAATCACTTAACGACAAATCTTCAGTCTTCACGGAATAGAGCAGAGTATATTACGGTAGCATCCTTAGTAGAAAAACTGAAGCTCCAAGCAAAAACATCTTACTTATGTCACATTTAAGTGCATTAAAGTACTGAACTCATGCATCGGCTGAGGAACAGTCTTCACCAGGAGATAAGCAGACACTCTGAACCCAGATTCTGCACTGAGCAAGCTGATGCTATAGTCCACAGTTTCTACCACCTCATTTTGTCCAAGGTCTTGGAGATGCATAGAATGAGACAAAATCAGAATGAATCCCCACCCCTAAAGTGGGGATTCTTAAGTGAAAGAAAGAAAGAAAGAAAGAAAGAAAGAAAGAAAGAAAGAAAGAAAGAAAAGAAAGAAAGAAAGAAAGAAAGAAAGAAAGAAAGAAAGAAAGAAAGAAAGAAAGAAAGAAAGAATTGCACATGACATCAGAAATCACATACTCTGGAAACCACATTTTTAAAGATAAAAGAAATTTAGGGTCAGGAATATAGCTCACAAGTGTGAGGTCATGAGTTTGATTCCTGGTACCAAGCATGAGAGAAAGAAAGAGAGAGAGAGAGAGAGAGAGACAGAGAGACAGAGACAGAGAGAGAATTTTGTTACTGCCTTACCAAGATTATAAATCCAATTATTAACTTACATATATTTTACCAGATTTGGCCTCAAGTTATGTGGCATTGATAAAAAACATTCTACAGAAACCTAATGTGAAATTTAAGTATCAGAAATGCAGCATCCAAAGAACAGGCCAAAAAGGGCTCCCCCCCAAAAAAGTATGCTATGGTTACCCACTCTTAAAATATCAGGAACACATAATCAGTACAGGTTAAGAAACCAGATGGTCCTCTATATACAGTAAAGCTTTGTCCTCTAGGAAATTACCAGATAACAAAAACAGTTCACTAGACAAAGTAAGAAGACAAAAACAGTTTGCAAATCTCTACACAGGCAAGAAAGCAGCAACCATTGTACTGATAAGTCAGAACTTCGATGAGTATATTTTTTATTTTCCTGTCTTTAGTGCTGTTCTACATTCCTAAAAAACATCTAAATGAAATGTTTTGGGCTTTTTACTTTAGGAATCCTGACTTTTGAAGTAGATAGCATAGCCCTTTGTCAAAAGAAAGCAGATCCCTCAAAGGGCATCCATCTCCAGGAGGGTGGACATCAGCCACAGAACAGAGGGGCCCCCCACTGAAAATGACAACTTGTGCCCCTAAAATGAGGACGTGCTGATATTTTTTAAACACAGTTGCAAATATGTTCCACCTAATCTTTGGTTCTGTCTTCACCGAATGGCAGTATGACCCAGCTCTCCTCCTGACCCTGCAGTAGTAAGCATAACTGTTAGGAAAGCTATGCTAGGGCAAACGGGACCAAAGAGGTGCAGGACAGCAGTAGATGTGAGCTGGGAGGAGGGCGACCACTCCGTATTAGAATATATGCCTCTATGCAAATGTGCAAAAGGAAATCGGACCATTTTGTTCAGCAAAACAAGTAGCCATTCCTCTTCAAAGAGAAACTTTGTGATGGAGTAAATACCTTATAAAGCCAAGGATCCATAAGGAAAAACAATGCTTTGCCAGAGTGCTAGGAAACAGTGATTCTGACCCAAGAACCTGGCTGACTCTTGTCTGAAAGAGCAACAAATAAGGTAGTAATAATAATAATAATACAAGTAAGGCAATAAAATTCCGATTTTGTGAATTCAAATGCTGGAGAATGGAGAGCTTTTCTCTTTCTGTGGAGGGTCGTCGTGGATCTGACCTCAAGACTCGTCTCCCTGGAGCTCAGGGGAACCGCAGCAGAAAGCTGGAATCCCGGTGTACCCGCCCTCCAAGCTAACAGCCTGTCAGTCAGCTCTTATGTGCATGCTATTTGCTTAAGTTACTTTGTCTTCTTTTTCCTATGATTTTCATAAGTAGAAACTTTCTTTCCTGTAAATTTCCTAACAGTGTAGATGCTAATGACTTGGTAAGAATAACCAAGCAATATAAACTCTCTCACTGCTAATCAGAATGTCTTCAATACAGTATGCATGGGTATTTATGGAATTGAACTTTGTTCAATCAATATCTATGTGAAGAAAATAAATGTGAAAGTTGTTTGGCAGGGTCCAAGTCATTTCTACTATTTGATTTTGAGGAAGATGCACTCTTGCTGCAACCTAAAAAAGTTATATTCATGACTATTTATACACGTGACATCTTTCAGAGGAAAAATATCTAAAATGTGAGAAAATGGTAGCTGTTTTCACAAACCTTACTCTGTCCCACATCTTCAACCTTTAGCAAGAATTCTTTCCCACCACACTGCTCATAGAAAATATTTTTAACTTTGTTTCCTGTGACAACTACTGGTTTTGTCTCATGACCCCAACCCAACTATATAGAAATACACGTTATTGCTCCCAGAGGCAGGAAAAGCTAAGGACCCCTCAGCCCGTGGCACAGCTTTGGTTCCACCCACTACCTGGTGTCACCAAGTAGATGCATCTGTATGTGGCTTGGATAGGATGTGGGAGATAGAATCTATGCTTGTGTAAAAGAATAATATTGAGAATATCCATAAAACTAGCTAAGGTGAAAAGTATATAGTGATCATACTATTTAAATTTAATTAAAAAGTCACTTTTTGAACTAAAAGTACTAGAATGTGAAAGAAGGGATAAAGTTTTTGGTCAAGGAATGCTCAGAGGTTCAAGGACAACCTAAGCTTAATTATAGAAAATTGAATTGGTTTTTTTAAAAAAATATCAATTGCTATGCATAAAATTTTGATCCTGCTGTAATAACTAGAATTTATTGAGTTCTTCATGTACCGATCACTGCCCTAATTAAATATAAAGGGCATTATTTCATTTAATCTTGATGTAATCTAATTATCTTCTTTTACAGGTCTGGAAAATGAATCAAAAATATTAAATAATGTGCCCAAGGATAAACATAATTATGTATAATATAAAGATATCATAAAGCCATATCGATAGCCAAGCAAGGATATCATAAATTTTCCTCAGTGAATAATAAATCACTTCAAATGTTTTCTTCCTTTGTCATCCATTCGGAAGTCAGATGCTATATAGATAGACAATAATGGTTGTTTGCTCTATATAAACAAAAGGAAGACGAAAATTCAGTCATCAAAGCCTAGATTGTTTTTCTGTTCCTCAAGTTTGCTTTCATTGCTTTACTCTTGACACTATTTCCAGCTTCGTGAACACAAAGAATAGGGGAGGAACCGAGGTGTTTGGACCTAAATAAATGATGGCTGTAAAATAGACATGTCCCATGTCATCTTCCTGGATTCAAGCCACTTCTCTGGCTAATTCATCTACAATGGATTTTCAGCCTTGAATCCTGAAGCAAAAATTCCAAAACTAAGTCAGTCATTAGTTTAGGAATTCTAACTTGATGTGATTTTAGTGTGGCACACAACAACATAACAGAACTTGCCTAGGGCTTTTTTTCCTTCCTATCTTTCGAAACTAGGCCTGGATGCACTGTTTTTAGTTTGCACAGTTGGAATCCACTTGATCATTTCTATTGCATTCCAGAACTCTGACCACTTTGTGCACAGCCCTCTGACCACACAGGTTTCTAACAGAATACACAGCCCACTCTTACACAGCCTGCCCAGCCCTGACATCAGCGCTCTTCTCTTCCTCAGCCCATCAGGAGCAGCCCCAGGCACGCGCTCTCCCTTGAGTTTGAGAGTTAGAATTAGCTCAGGCTTAGACACCCCTCCAGAGCCACAGAGCACCGCTCCAGTCTAATTACTTCACTGAGGACTCGCAAGCCAGCATCACTGAGCAGCTTGTGGCCAGTCGTCTTCAGCACTGGTGCTCCCTTTGCCGGACGGCCGAGCTGAAAACATCCTCAGAGCACCAGAAAAATGTTCATTCCACTCCAGCTTCTGGGCTCCAATCCATATCTATTTTATTCATTAAAATATCGACAATTGCTCAGTCCGTTCTGTTTGCTTCTTTGTATGTACACAGTGAAAGAAGCACTTGCAAATGCTTATTGAGTGAATGACTTAAGCAGTAAAATCAAACGTAACCATGTGAAAACAGATTTAATTTTAAAATAGTATCTCTAACAAATGCCATGGGATGATACTCAATGATTTGAAACTTCGACATGCATAAGAATCACCTGGTGGGGCCGGTTGTTAAAATGCCGGTTGTGATCCGGCCTGAGCTGCACATCTTCGAAGCACCTAGATGACTCTGTTGGCTCAGACCACACCTTAGCAATGTCGCGCTCTGCCACAATTGCTTTGACACTTATTAGAATCCTAGTGAGCTTCTCGGGTCATCAAAATTTATCTATGATTAATAAAATTATATTACTGTCTTCACACATAACAAGTGGTCAAAAAACAAACATTAAAACAGTATTTTAATCAGGAAAAGAATAAATCTGGATTATATAAATGACAGATAAATTTTCCTAGTGAAGAAGAGAGTTCACAAAGAAAGCCTTTTCAGTCTCCTGCCTTGACTGCTTTCTAGAACTTTCTATAAAGTAAATGCAATATGGTCAGCTCGGCACCATGGCTTAAGCCTTTAGTATAAAACAGGCTCAAAGTTATTTGCTAGAGGGAAGACAAAAGGAGATGGAAAAAAGCAGTAAAACCCAGTCACTAGCCCATGTACTAATGTCACATGTCAATTTGCCTGGGCCAGGAGATGTTCAGATATCTAAGTACAAATTTCTCCAAGTCTATGGCAGCAGGTTTCTAGACGAAGTCAGCATTCACATGGGTGGATTAAGCAGATGGCCCTTCCCAGGTGGTGTCTTCTCACAGTCCTTCAGGAGCCAGAATAAAACAAAAGGCAGAGTAAAACTGGCACCTCTCTCCTACCTGGCTGCTAGTGGGGGGATTTGCTCCTGTCCTTGTTGTTCCTGGTTCTCCGGGTTTCAGACTGGTGCCTGCACTGCTGAGGCTCCATCGGGTTTCAAGCATGTGAACTTCACCTCCAGCCTTCCTGGACCTCCAGCTTGTAGATGCCAATGGTGGGACTTCTCACCCTCCCTAATCATGTGAGCCCACACTTTATAAACTATACGTGTGTGTATCTGTGTGTGTGTGTGTGCATGTACACACACATGCCACACACAAATTGTTTCAATTTCTTTATTTGTGGAAACCCTGAGTAATGTTGCCTAGAAGACTTTTTAAGATTTAATATTTGTTGTAAAAAAGCAGTAAGGACACAGCAGTAAAACTGAGTTTATTCAAACAGAGTAAAATGACTGATGAGGTTGATTGTAATTTTCCAGAATCAAAGCCTTTGAGACAGAATGAAAGGAAATGAGATACTCCCAGACAGTAATTTCAAGCACGATTTTGGAAGAAAATAGTCATGTGTCCAGTACCATTAGAATTCATAGTGGTATACAGGATTTCTATAAATTACATAATGATATAAAGTTTCTGCCTAACCTTTATTTCTTGACCATAAATATTTAAAATAGCAATCACGCTCAGCTAGGAACTAGCAGTGAAGCTGGAGTCAATAGAGATAAGTAAATATGTAACCTAAAATGCAGACTTGAGTTGGTCAGACTCCCAAGTTCTCGACAGCGTCACAATCGTCCATACAATGCTCATGTCTTGTTTCATTTTATTTTTCTTCCTCCTTCCTCAATCCGTAACCAATACATACACCCCTGTGAGAAACCACTCCAATGAATTTAGCATTTTTGTTGGATATGTAGGTATATTTTAAGTATGGTAATATTTTTCTGTATGTTTATCATTCTGGGTTTTTCCAAGTAAAGAACATAATAGACCTTAATATTTCTTCTTAACAGTATGTTTGAAAGATCTATCCACATAAATCTATCTTTAATTTTTACCTCTGTGAGAATCCACAGTACTTCACCCATCTGTTCCCCTAGAGATAGATACCTAGGTTATCGACCACACTCTGCCACACAAATACAGTTACCCAGATAGTTTTATACATGCCTCTCTAGTAAACAGAACATAAGTTCCACGAGAAAGAAAGGGCTTTCATGAGACCTGTACACAATAAATCAAACTGTCCCCAGATTGGTCTCCAGATTAGCTCATGTCTCTAAACCTACAACTTTTACTTTGCCTATTCCTCCCTTGCTTCTCAATCTTTTAAAGATTCTTTTGTACTATAGATATTGATCCCTTGTCAGTTTTTGGTTTCTCAAATGATTTATCTCAATCTGATCCACTGAACAGAAATTTATAATTTTTATGAAAAGTCATCATTTCATCTTCTGTCTGTATACATTTGAAGACCCAATCTTCCACAAATCAGGGTCACTGAGATATCTGGTACACTCTATTTACTTTATAGTTTTACTTTTCACATTTAATTCTAATCTACCTAAATTGTGGCCTGTTTTCCAATATTACTGAATGAATAATCTTTTTCTCCCAGGATTGGGTGTCATGGTCTCATATATGCACAGATTTGTTCTTGAGCACTCAGTCATGTTTCATTTATTTAACTTTGCAGCAATCTTATGTTTCCAAACAGATTGATATTTTTCTAAGATGAACTTTACTGCAATGTGATTTTT
Source organism: Dolichotis patagonum (assembly GCA_004027295.1). Taxonomy (NCBI): domain Eukaryota; kingdom Metazoa; phylum Chordata; class Mammalia; order Rodentia; family Caviidae; genus Dolichotis; species Dolichotis patagonum. Next base: position 37,511 of record PVJX010013654.1, on the reverse strand, counting down.
TTTTAGTGGCTGGACTCAGTTTACTACCATGTATTCTATAACTTTGTATCTATACTAACAAATGAGAGCCATTTTAAGGTGACTTATTGAACTATTTGTAGCAATTAACATCTCCTCCATAGGCCTAATTTTCAGCCTGTGGAACAGTTTGTAGCACGCATAGACTCGTTTGTCTCAGAGAAAAGTAGGTCTCTCTCTTTCCCGAGAAGATAAATTAGCGTTGATCTAATCCAGTCCCAGGAATTATACTGTCCTCTATCAGCAGTTGCTTGGGAATCTGTGTGACTCAGTTCTCACCAGAGACATGATATGACACCTTCTGTGGCGTCCCTGCCTCAAGGCGCACATACCTCAGAAGGGAAAGGCGAATGCCTCTTCCTTTATTTTCTAAATTAAATTACATTTATTCCAGTAATACAAAACTATTTAACATGGGAAAATCAATGTGATTCACTACATCAAAAGATTAGTAAAAATCATGTGATCATCTCAGTAGATACAGGAAATGATTTTAGTAAATATTTATTCATGATAAAATTGTGCAATACTAGAAATAGACAGGAACAGCTTATTGTGTAAAAAGATATCCGTGACTCCCACTGCTAAAATGGTGAGTGGTAAAACACTAACAGTTTTATGTCCGAAAAATGAGGATAAGATATGTACATCTGCTGTCACTCCTTCTAGCCACCATAGTCCTGACTGTCACCATGAAGCTAGGCAAGAAAAAAAGAAGAAAAAAAATTGGGAAAAAATCAAGAAACTTCCATTTTCCCCAAGTGACATGACAGGCCTGCAAAAAACAAGAAGAATCTACATAAAAACTGTAAGAATTAATGCATGAGTTAAGAATAATCACAATATATAAAATATATATCATGTCTCTACCACACCAACAAACAGAATTTAAATGTTAAAAATTTAAATTGAGGGCCAGGGCTTTAGCTCAGCAGTGTAAGCGCCTGTGTGGCACGAGACCGTGAGTTCGACCCCGAGTACCCCCAAAAAATTTAAATTGAAAGAACAATTATAAAAGTATCTGACAGTTGAAAAAAGTCTAATAAAAAAACTACAAAATATTACCAAAAAAAGAAACTCTAAGTACCTAGTGAGACATGTATGTTAATGTATGGTAAATTACCATTGGAAAGATACAGCTTTCCATGGTTAAACTATAAATGCAATAGAATTCCAAACAAAATTCCTGCAGATATGTATGTGGAAACTAACTTGAATAATATTTTAAAATGATCAGTAATACCTACGAATTCATGAAGAGAAATGTATTAGAAAACTTCTGCTACAAGGTATAAAGCTACATTTAGTTAAAACAGTGATATATTGGTACAAAAATAGACAAACTCATGTAATAAAGTAGACAGTCTACTACGAGATAGCAGAATAGGAATTCCCAGAGCCCCTTTCCCTCCATAGAGTCACCAACTAAACAACAGGCAGGTCAGTTCCCTCTGTTCCAAACCAGTTCAGGAGCTCCTGTCGTGAAACCAGGCACATCAAAGCCAGTAGGAAAACTGGTGCTACTGATTCGGCATTGTTCCTCCTGGTCAACAGCGGAGCACGGTAGAAGAAAACTCCCAGCTCTCAGATTTTTGTGGAAAGAAGAGAAAATTGAAACACAAATCCGATACTCAGAATTTTCAGGGGACTGCCGAGGCATTATGATTGGCTTTGCGTGAATCTAAATGCTCACCAGAAAGGGTGTCATCTTTGCGGCAAATGAGAACACATACCGCCATAGCCTCTTCCCCATTTCAGTGAAGAATGAATGAAAGAAAACTCTCAATTCTGGACTTCTCCCTTGAGGAAAAGTGTTGGAGCACACAGCCAATGTTCTGGCTTTGGGACAAATACCCAACAGAACCATTTCCATCTAGTTGTGCATCAGATCAATGCGGATATTCAAGACCTCTCAGGGCCACTAAAACTAAAAGAGGCCTGGGCATCTTGTGGGATCTTCAGATTACCCTTGGCATAGTGGAGGGGAAGGGGCTGGGGCTGGACAATTTGGTGGCTTCTCCCTCTGGGGAACAAGGAAGAATAGGGAGACTTATGTCTAGTGTTCTGACTTTTCAGACAGATCTTGAAAAAGGAAAAGACAGAAATCAGACAAGGATGAGACAGTAGGAATCATAGAGACCCTCGTTAGCTTGACAGTCAAGAGATTGCTGCTAATGCTCATCTCCCAACATTGGACAGGATGGCACAAAGACTCTGTTTGCTAGTGAATAGGATAATAAGTGCAGAACTTTGCCACAGAATTCAGTAACAGGCTGGTGAACTGAAAATCAAGAAGAGTCCAATGGTGCCCACCCCCAGGCCAGTGCTGGTACACAGCTTAGGCCTCCTCTGGTGCCAGGCAGAGATCCGGACCTGGTGGAAGGAGCTGTATTCCAGCCAGGTCACCTCCAACTGGCCGCAGCAGTCTCAGACATGAACACAACACAGCAGCAGGAGACTACACCCTAGTAACACAAACCTTTATCCTGTCCTTGTGTGCACTGGCCCACAGTGGAGATTGTAAGGATGGACTACTATTCTTAGGCACTAACCCAATCTATCCAGCTATGGATTTGTGACAAATGGGGCCATGGAGGCCTCTATGGCCCAAATAATGGTAGCACACCAAAAATTAACTCACAGAAAACCCAAATTTAAGGCACCGTCCAGTGACAAAATAACAGTGATGACCATAGGTGCAAAGAAAGTAAGTAGAATGTTTAAAATTTCTGGAAGGATAGGCACAAACAAATCTAGATAAAAAGACTGGAATAAACACCTAAACATTCACGGTGCCAATATTATTGTATACCAATAAACATAAAGAACTTTCATGGAAATACGATCTTAACTAATAGACAAATGTCTGCAACTGACCACAAAACAATTAATATGTATAAACTCTTAGAGAATCTAAAATAGGTGATTTTAAAGAAACTTAACAAACTGAAAGAAAACAAAAAAAAATTCACTATTTTACCAGAGAAACTTAGAGACCGCTAATTTTTCAGAAAAGCAAACAAATGCTGGTGCTGAAAAGTGCAGCAAACACAATGAAAAATTCAATAGAAACCATCAGTATCAGAACACTTCAAATAGGAGAAAGAATAAATGAGCTCATGACTTCGTGAAAACACAGTTAGAGGGGGAAAAGTGAAGAGCAATGAAGAAAACTGACAGGACTTCAGAATGGAATTAAAAGAACAAATATTCAAGTTACTGGGGGTCAAGAGTGAAATAAAAGTGTCAAAAGGGTAGAAGGAATATATGAAGAAATAATAAGAGAAAATTCTCCATCAAAAAGGACACAAGGCAGAAAGAAAAAAATAATAACACGCAGGCTATTCTGATCCACAGATCAGTCCTGAGACCACACTTCCCAGCAGAAACTTTCCAGCCAGGAAGCAATGAGGTAAAAAACTCACAGTGCTGGAGGAAAACATCTGTCAACGAAGAACATCACACCTAGCAAAGTTATCCTTTATAAATGAAGGGGAAATAGAGCTTAGGATGTGACTCGGCGTAAAGCAAAAATGCCTACTATGCATGTGGCCCCTTGTTCTATCCTTAGTGCTACACAAAAAGAAATGAGAAAAAGACATTCCAAGACAACCAAAAATTGACTTTATCACCACCAAACCTGTCCTACAAGAAATATCAAAAGGAATTCTCCAAACTGAAAGAAACAGATGCTAAAGGACAAGAATAAAATATTTGAAAGTATAAAATTTACTGGTAAGAATAACTATATAGACAGACTTAGAACTCTTCAATATTGAAAATATGGTATGTAAACATTTACACTTTGGTCCAAAGACCAAAACACAAAACAATTAAAACAATAAGTACTTTATATATTGAGATAGCCAATGTAAAAAGACACAAATAGGACGTCAAAAATTTAAAATGTGGGGAGGAATGGAATATAAGTGTTCAGCTTTTTCTTAGCATCTGTCTCATTTGTAGACCTCAAGGAAATACACAGAGTAGCAAGACAAGGATAGTACTAGAAAGGAAATAATAAAGATCCACATAGAAATAAATGAAATAGAGATTCAGTAAACTGTTCAAATGGTCAACAAAATAAAACGCTAGTTTTGCAAAAATATGAACAAACTGGCAAACCTGTAGTTCATGTAAGAAAAAAGAAAAACAAGACATAAAATAAGAGATGAAAAGTAACATTTAAACTGAGCCCACAGATACACAAAGGCTTGTTAGAGACTATTATGAACAACTCTATGCTTATAAGTTCAATAACATAGAAGAAATGGACAAATTTCTGGACACATGCACACCCTAACAAGAATGAATTCGGAGGAAACAGAAAACCTAAACAGAGCAGTAGCAATGAGTAATGCTAGTAGTGAGACTGAATCAGTAATAAAATATCTCCCAACAAAGAAAACCCCAGGACCAGAAAGTTTCACTGCCAATCTCCACCAAATATTTAAAAACTAACAATAATTCTTCTCAGATAATTCCAAAACAATGAAGAGGAGGAAATTTTTCCAACCTTATTTTTAATTCCAGCACTACATTAGTACCAAAACCAGATAAAAACATAATGTAAAATAAAGACTGTAGATCAATATTTTAGATAAACATACAAGCAAAATACTAATAAACTGAACTAATAGTACATTAAAAATATTATATTAAATATTAAATATATTAAATATTATTAAAATATTATGTTAAAGATATTAAATATTATTTAAAATGTTATATTAAAAATATTAGACACAAATATGTCCAAGTAGGACTTACTTCATGGATACAAAGATGATTCAGTGTATTAGAAATCAATAAATGTGACAATCTACTTCAACAGAATGAAGGACAAAATATACAATTATCTCAATAGACCGACATAAAACCCCTTCATAATAAAACTCTGAAAAAATTACATATATGGGAGGATCTCATATACAAAAATCCTAGATTCCACCAAAAAAACCATTTCAACTAATAAGTGAATTCACTAGTAAGTGAATGTACAAGTTATAAAATCAACAGACAAAAATCAGTAGCATTTCTATGTGTGAAGAGTGAATTATCTTTAAAAAAAAAAAAAAGACAATCCTCTGTAAGAGTTGCAGAACTAAAATGAAATACCTGGGAAAAAATGTAACCAAAGGTAAAAATTTACATAATGGAAATTATAAAACATTAATGAAAGAAACTGAAACACAAAAGAAAATGTTCAAATGAAAAGGTGAACAAGGAAGGGGGAAGAAGTATAGGAAGGGAGAGAATAGGGATGAAAATGAAATAAAAAGGAATGGAAAGAAAATATAGAAACAAAATTCTATAGAGTAAGAAGGATTGAAGGGAAGAGAAGCGAATGAGGAAAAATAATTAAGATTCATTATGTACAGGTACAAATTCCATGTGATGAATCTGATCATTATATATGTCAAAAGTGAACAACAAAATTCATTTTAAACAAAAGAAAAAAGGAATACTGACAAGGAATTTGCTTTCTAAAATTAAACGAAAAAGAAATATGACATCCAGTTTTAAAAACTAGATAATTTGCCTGCATATAAAGAAATTTTTCTGAAAAAATAAAAATTCATTCTAAATTGAAAAAATCAACATCATCAAGATATCTACACTAAATAAAACAGTCTACAGATTCAATACACTCCTTATCAAGATGATAATATAAAATTCATAAGGCTGGGGCTGGAGATTTAGCTCAACAGCATAAGCTCCTGCCTTGCAAGTGCACAGTCGTGAGCTCCATCCCTGGTACAAAAAAAAAAAAAAATTCATATGACACAACAAAACAATCAAAAAGCAAAACAGTGGTGATCAAAAATTTTTTAAATTCAAAACTGTAAATATGACATTTCCTGACTTTAAACTGCCTTAGGAAGCTGTAACTGTCAAAGGCACATGACACTAGTATACAAGGGACACATAGACGAATAGAACGGAACAGAAAGGTTAAAAATAAACTCATTTATCTAGAGCCAACTGATACTGAACAAAAGTTCTAAGAACATGCAGAGAGAAAAAACAGTCCCTTTAGCAATTAGTTCTGGGAAAATTGAACAATCACATGCAAGAAAATATATCAAGTCTTTCACCATATACAAAAAGTCAGCTAAAAAATTGATTAAATGAAAGACTGAAATACATTACACTACTATAAGAAAACAGAGAAAATTATTATGTTAAAATGTGCAAAGATTTTTTGGATATGACCCCAAAAACACAGTAAAGAAAAGCAAAAATAGACAAATGGGTTTATATCAAACTCAAGATTTTGCACAGCAAAAAAAAATAGTGAAGAAAGAATCCACTGACTGGGAAAAATATTTCCAAACTATACATCTGAAAAAGGATTAATATTCAGAATATACAAGAAACTAACAACTCATTAGCAAAATAACAATAATAAAATAATCTGATTAAAAAATGACAGTACAATGAAATAGATATTTCTCAAAAGAAAACATATAAATGACCTACAAGGATATGAAAAAATGCTCAACATCAGCAATAACCAGGGAAACAAAAAAATTTTAATACACAAGATTGGCAGACCTTAAGCTATACTAAGAAAATTGAGAAGACTGAAGTAAATAAAATCATAAATGAAAGAGGATATGTTGTAACTGACGTAAACAGAACTTTAAGAGATTGTAGCCAGTACTAGTAACAACTACACGCCAACAAATTGGACAGCCTGGTCTAAGAAATCAACAAATTCACAGAAACACAAAACCCGCCAAAACTGAAGCACAAAGAAACAGAAAATATGGACAGCATATAAACAGTAAGGAAATTGAGTTAGTAATCAAAAACTTCCCAGCTCCCCCATACACACACACACACTACCTCAGGGCCAAATGACTTCACTGGTGAATTCTACCAAACATTTAAAGAACAATTTTAAATGTTCTTTAAAAAATCAAAAATAAAAAAACAATTAATGCTAATGTAACTGTTCTAAAAAATTGAAGGGGAAGAAAAAATTTAAAACTTTTATGAGCAAGTGTTACCTTGATTCCAAAGCCAAAGACATCACAATTTTAATGACAAAAGGCTTGATTATGAACTCAAAGAAAAAAATTTCAATGACCAAAAGATTTGAACATTCAGAAAATAATAAAAATTTCACATAACAATAGAATGTTACTCCACCTTATTAGTAATTTGAGAAATACAGTTAAAACCATAATTTATAACTTTACACACTCTATGAAATAAGATTGACATCAACATTAAAAATTCTTGTGAATCAGTAGAAGCTCTCATACCGTTGGCTAAAGAATAACATTGATACTAACAGAAAACTTGGTCACATACACTTGCATTGATACTGTACATATCCTTGATGCTCAGCAATTTTGTTCTGAGAACAATTTGGACTCATGTTCACCAAAGATCAAGAAAAATTATAACAACATTATTCATAATGGTTAGAATTTAAAAATAAATATTCATAAAGTGTGCCATGGGTAAATTGTAATTTGTACAATAGTGTACACATAGTGTGTAGCAATTTGTACATGCATATGCGCCGTAAGAGATAAAGCTCATGAAATAACATTTGGTTACAATAGCTAGACACAAAATGATTTCTGTATGATTCCATCTTTATAAAATTTGAAAACAGACAAAATTAATGTACAGAGCTTAAACTCAATGAAAAGAGGAGGCATGAAGAGAATTTCTGTGATCTGGTCACAGCTTAGCCCTAATCTGAGTAGTACTCACATGGCTAGGGCCATTCTGGTATAATTCATCAAGATAAAAACTTACAATTTAAGCATATAGGAAAAAGTATTCCTATTACTTTTTGGTATGTTTGATATTATTGTATTTGAAACTATGCTCAACTATAGCAGCGAAAGAGATATTTTGACAGCTACTGTTAATGTCCGGTTGTCTTATTGTAAAGTGCTGTGTTGCTTATGTTGTTCTGTTCTGATCTGCTTTGTTCTGCCCTCTTTTGTTTTATTCTCTTTAAAATAAAAAAAAAATTTAAAAAGTATTCTCATTACTACCAATTCCTGTCTACTCAGTTCCCATCTCTACCCTTTAATCATTCTGATGTTTGTATAGTGATGTGCCACTGTTATTTTAGTGTGAATTTTCTGTTACTATCTTAGTTAGTCATCTTGTCACTTGCTTATTTGCCATCTGTATTTCTTTGGTAAAATCTCTACTAATGTCTCTTGTCCATGGCACTAGTTGGATTGGTGGCTTTTCTCACTACTGTATTTGAGAATTCTTTGCATAACCTGGATGCCTCCATGACATATGTGGGTTTTCTCCCACTGTACAGCTTGTCTTGTCACCCTAACAACAGGGTTTTCACAGATCAAAAGATTTGTAATTTGATGAAGTTTAATTGATTGCTCTCATGTCAAGCCTAATAACATTTGTTCGGTTCAGATTCTTAAAATCTTCTCATGAATTTATTTTAAAAGTTCATAGCATTATATTTTACATTTATGTCTGTGGTTTATTTAAATTTTTCTATTAGGTGTGACTCATAGGCTGAGGATTTTTTTTCTTCACACATGAATGTTCAATTGTTCCAAAACCATTTGTTGAAAATTCTACATTAAGTGTATTAAATTGATTTGCACTTTTGTCAAAGGACAGTTGAACGTGTTTGTGGATACAATTCTGCATTCTCCATTTCATTTCAAGGATTTATATGCCTTTTCTTCTGCCAATACCACATAAATGAATTGTTAGACCTACGTAATTCTTAAAATTGGGAAGTTGAATTTCTCACATTTCATTATTCTTTTTTGAAATTGTTAGGGCTATTGTCATTCACTTTCCTTTCCAAATAAAATTTAGAATTATTTTGTCTCTATCTACAAAAACATTACTAGGATTTTAGCTCTTAATCAAGTTGGAGAGAATTGACATCTTTATAATGTTGTGTCTTCTGATCCATGAATACACTATTTCCATTTATGTAGATCTTTCATAGCATTGTGTACATTGCAACATACTGATCTTGAATACATTTTGTTAGAACTACACTAAAATATTTCATTTTTGAGCAATTGTTAATAGCATTTTATAGTTAATAGCATTGTAGCACGTATTAATGAACAACATATAAGAACTGATTTTTAAATATTTTTTAACACAGGATCTCATTATGCAATTCAGGCTGGCCTCAAACTCACAGGCCTCCTAATGCCTCAGCCTCCTGAGTGCTGGAATTGCAGGTATGCAACACCACACCTGGCAAAATTTAATTTTTGTATATTTGTCTTATGTCTTGTGACTTCTCAGAACTCAATTGTCCTAAAAGATTTGCATTTTGCTATTGTTTTGTGGGGCCGGGAGGGGGGTGTTTTTGTAGTGTGTGTGTGTTTGTGTGTAGATTCCTTCAAATTTTCTACATGGACCACTATGTCCCCTGCAAATTGGGACAGTTTTCTTTCTTCCACTTTAATACATGTTATTTTCTTAATGTACTGTTTAAAGCTTCCAATACTGTGTTCAGTAACAATAGTGAAAACTCACCTCCCTGTTTTGTGTCTGATTTTAGGATAGAGAAGTCAGTGTTTTTATCATGAAATATAATATCAGTTGTGAGATTTTTACAGATTTTCTTCAAGGTGAGAAAGCTCTTGATTTCTTTTCTCTGACTTTTAATCATGAATAAGTTTTAACTTTTGTAAAGTGCTTTGATATATTGATATAATACATGATTTTTCTTTTTCAACCTGCTAGTATATTGCATTACACAGATTTATTTTCAAGTACTGAAGGTGCCTTACTTCCCTGAGATTTAACTTGTCAACGTATGTAATTATTTTTAAAAACTGCTATATCCATATTTACTAATTTTTTAAGGATTTTTACATCTATATTCATGTAGGATACTGTTCTGAAGTATTTTTGTTATTTTTCTTATTTCTTTGTCTGGTTTTTGTATTGGGGTAATAATGGTTTCATTAAATGAATTGGAAAATGTTTTAAGCTCTGCTGTTATCTGGAGCAGACTGGGCAAAATTAATTTTAATTCTTTAAATATTTGAAATTGCCAGTAAAACCACCTGGCTTGAGAGATTTATTTTGAGAAAGTTCATGTTTATCAAGGACGTGGCAATTTCATTAAAGTTTTCCTATTTATGTGTGTAGGACTGCTCATAATATCTCATTTATTTTTAATATAGGCTCTGTAGTGACATCCTTTGTTTTATCCCTAATTATCATAATTTGTATCTATTCTCTCTCTCTCTCTCTCTCTCTCTCTCTCTCTCTCCCTCTCTCCATTTCTTTCACCCTCTCTCTTTCAACATGATGGTTAATTTTAGGTGTCAGTTTGACTGGGCTGTGGTAGCCAGACATTTGGTCAAATATTATGCTGATGTGCTTTGGAATGTGAGTGCTTTGGAATGCAATTAACATTTAAACTGGGAGGCTTGAGTAGATCAGATTGTCCTTCATGGGCTTCAGCCAATCAATTAAGGTCCGAACAGAAAAAAAGTGAGTGGACCCAGCAACAGGAAATTCTGCCTGGAGACACTCTTCAGACTGGAACAGCAACACTGGCACTTCCATGGGTCTTCATGTGTTCTACAGATGTTGGAGTTGCAAGACACCATGAGTCTTTAAGTTAATTAATAAACTAATTTTTTCTCAATATCCATTTCAGTAGTTCTGTTTCTCTGCAGAGCTTTGATTAATACAATCAGTCTTGCTTATAAGTACATCAATTTTATTGATCTTTTCAAAGAACAAGGTCTTTATTTTATTGATTTTTTTCTATCGTTTTTCTGTTCCTAATTTCATTGACTTCTGGTCTCAGTTGCACTCTTTCCTTCTGCTCTATTTAGGTTCATTTTTGCTCTTTTTCTAGCTTTTCACATGATACTTTAGGTTATTGATTTGAAGTTCTCCTCTTTTCTGGAATTTAAATTAATGCTGTAAATTTTATTCTCAATACTGATTTAGTTGTAATACTCAAATTTTATTTTCATTCAGTTCAATGTATATTTTCTATTTTGAGACTGCTTCTTTGGACCATTATTAAGAAAAATCATATTTAGTTTCCAAATTTTTGGAGATTGTTTGGTTATCCTATGTGATTTATTTCTACTTCGTCATTTGGGGGTTAGAGAGCACACTCTACATAACTTTAACTCTTTTAAATATACTGTAATTTGTGATGATGTACCCAGTGTATAAACTTGGAGAGTTTAAACTTCTGGCATATCTAAGTTCAAATTCTCACCTTGTATGGATTGCTTTTTTGTTTGTTTGTTTTATTTACTATTAAGAACATGCACCTTAGTTAGTGAAATCAGTACCCATCTTTAAGGCAGTCAATTTTTGCATTTTTCTCTGGCTTTCAGCATATCCACTCACCTGCATTTTAGATCAGGGCTGCTTTCCTTTACTTCCTTAGAGCTCAGTTATGCATTTAAATTGATTTGCTATACTTTTTCCAGTGATTGAAGATATTTTGTATCAGAAAGGTTTTCATTCTATTTAAGCAGATCAAATGCCAGCTGTTACAGAGTTTATTAGGCTGTTAAATTCTCTTAATCAATATTTTACTTAGATTTTATCAAATTGGTTCATAAGTATAGTAGGCTTAGATTTTTATTTCTTATACCTTCATTTGGGTTTGTAACCAAGGATATAGTAATTTCTAAATAAATTACTTTCTAAAATAATCTGTATAATATAGAAATGTTTTATTACTGTTCATAAATGTTTTGGTATTGAATATTTTAATTTTTAAACTTTCAGGGTAGGAGAGGTCTTTAACCCCCTCTACTGCTTTTTTAAGGATTTTTCCTCCTAATACCATTTTTAGAAAGCACACATTTCATTTATGTTTTCAATTGTAGGCATATATATCTTTGTAACAATTTATTATTTTAAAACCTGTGCTGTCTGTAATTATTAGACATTATTTTCTGTTCTCTGTTCTTCTTTGACTGGATCAGTCCTAGTAGGGGGTTGGCTCTTATAAATCTCTTCAAACTTTTTCTCTGCTGGAGAACTTTAAACGTGGAATAATTAAGTTCATAAAACATTTTGCTTATAAAGACATCTTCTGCAATTATAAATTCAAAATACTGTAAAGCAAATCAAGAATTGCACCTACCTCTAGATAATGCTTAAGCCCAGTGGGTTCTTTCGTATAGTGACCAATATTTGCAGTAGTGAGCTGTTTGTATCATTGAAAGCTCTAAAACATTTGCCACCACTGAACTAATCCTCTCAAAACTTCCAGCCTCCTAAATCGTATTATTTTTTCATCATGCACCAATATGAGGGACAAACCATTTGCCACAGATTGAATAATGTCTGAGTGTATCCCCCAAGTCCATGAGACACAATCTTGGTCTCTGGTAGGACAATGCTGAGGGGTGGTGCAACCTTTAACAGCGGGGCTGTAATGGAGGTACAGGTAACTGTGTTGCTGGGGCATCACTCTCAGAAGAAAGTAACATAGTTCTTATGAGACTGGTTCATTTTCACAAGAATGGGCTGCTACAAAAAGAGTGAGCTTGGCCCCTTAATGCCTCGGCTTTCTGCCTCTTCCCATGATCTCTCCCCTCACACTGTTTCCATCACAGTGCCATCTGCTATGCTGTGGGAGAAAGGGAATTTTCACCAGAAACTTTTAAAAAATGGCATCACTCAGTCTTGGAAATGTCAGCTAAATAAACTTCTTTTCTTTGTGTGTTACCCAGCCTCAGTTATTTTGTTATAGCAGCAGAAAACAAACTAACATACTTTTAGAACATTCTAGAACTTCTAGAATTCATATGTCTGAATTCCCCATGAAACATGTGTATTCCAGGAGTCACCACATCATGAAAAATAGCATTTTCTCCCATATAAATTATGTTTTCTATGAAAACAAAAACATCATTTCTACTTCTATTGATAAAATATACTGGCCATATTTACTAGGTGATTTCTTGTTATCTTCCTTTCTCTCTAACTTCCTTCCTTTTTTCCTTTCTTTCTGTTTCATTATTTAAAGAAATAAAGGAAAGAAAGCCTAGTGAACTCTTTCTAAAATATTTTTATGGAGACAAAAACCACAAACTTTAGCATCAACATGATCATATAAATCAAAAGTTACTGCCCTTCTTGTGCAGTTGAGGAATGCTTGGCCTAGACCATTGACATGTAAAGATGATAAGGTGAGAATCAGAACTCACTCCAGTCACAGCTGACAGCCTGAGAATGAGCTGGGTTTTTTCCTTTCTTTCTTTACTGAGACATGCAGGAAAAGAAGAAAATTCCCCCAAATTACAAACAATATAGGTAGTAGTGATGAAGGGAAGACACAGGGAAGCAGAAGGGAAAGCCAATCAGTGGAAAACTCTTAGAGAACAGTTTAAATAAGGGAGACATGAATCTGAGAATATCATTGTCATATGGTAATAAATGGCAGCTGATTTTTAAAATTTATGTCATTTTTGTACATCAAAACTATAATCTAAGTGCATTTTATTATTCATGTAGTAATCATTGATATTATGTTTCTCACTGTTAGCACAGTGATGTTTACCTCCAAGCTACCTTTGCAGTTTAGAAAATGCAGAGCAGGGAAGAAGGCAACAGGATTTAGGCATCGGCATTTCTTTTGCTGGGTAATACTGACTCATGCCAGTACTTCCTAGTCATCAGATTGGCAGTCTAAGGAGAGGAAAAATGCAGCACTATTTAATTTAAATTCAGAGTGTAAGCATCAATGACCTTTCAACTCCAAAACCCAGGCTACTGCCTACATGCTAAATGCAATCACGAAATTTGATTTCCTATATGTAGCAGGTTATGAAACTGTTTTAATTGACACTGAACTTTTCTATAAATTAAAAATCAATGTCAATTTCAACTCTCTGGGTAACTGTTTACCAAGCAGACAAAATTTCACATGGATTCAACAATGCAAATGACAACACATAAAAGACAACAAAAAAGCTGGCACAAAACTCAATTGCTCTAAACACCAGAAGGTTTTCAGGCTACCCTGCATACCAGGCCCACTGAGGGAACCTGACGGACACAAAGACTGCACCAAACTTGAGATTCCCCAGATATTATGGTACATAGGATCCTCCTAATCACTTTGACATTTTCTCTACCCCTACTCGCAGACTAAACCATTACCACATCACTGCTTCCTTCTTTTCTCCGAGACCTTTTGGTTCTGCCTTACATGAGACACAGCTGAGATAAAGGAGGAGCCTTCGCTATGGTCAGACACTGCACACCAGGAGGCCGAGAACACTGAACCCCTGACTCCAATGACCCGGCTTGGCTTGGACTGAGCTAACCAGAAACATCAACATACATGGGACTCTATGCGCAGAGGCATGGGCACGTGCACACGTGCACACACGCACACACACACTGAGTGTACGTGGCCAGTGAGAGGGCTGTTGTTGGCATTTGTGTCTCAGAAGTTCACAATGTCTTTCATCCCTGGTGAATGGTACTGCATTTTGCTGTGGGTACTTGTTATTACCAACCATAAAGCAAATTGAAACAAAGCAGTGGAAAACAGTCAGTCTCTCTTTATACATTCACTTTCCTTCCTCCATTGCTGGCTAGAATTTAACAAGACTTCACAGACACCAAATGCTGCAGATTGAAAACCTTGCCAGAGCTATGATTTCCCATTTTCTTTTCCACACTGATTTCATATGAGACTGAACTTATTAGCAGTTGTGCCTGTCAAATCTAGATTTAAACTTCCCGTACAGTTTTGAAAGTCTCCTCCGTATCCTCAGGCCCTGTGGAGTTGGGTCCTCTTTATAACCTTGTATGGATACAACCAGACCAAGTGGCCAACTACAGTGGTAGCATATAAAGGTTGGTTTCCTAGCGTTCAAGATGGGTAATAGCCTCATAATGAGAAATATGAAGTGAGCTTATGTTAAGAAGAATAGAAATATAAGTGAATTGTGCAGCAATAGTAAGTTGCTAATACTAATACATACTATAGACATGATCCTTGAAAGTACTGCCTTGCTAAGACTAACACAAACCAAATACATGAGCCCATCTGTGTAACCTAAATGAGTGTGCACATGTACAGATACACATAATACTAGAGGGCTAGTATTCAAATGATGGCATGGTAAGATATCATCTGCATATGTGTACTTTTCACTTACGCATATTTCCTGAGGTTTCTAGAGTAATCTTGGATTGCTTTTCTTGTAAAAATATTTTTTAAACTAGCATGAGATGAACTGTAGGAAGAACCTATCTGGAACATAAGTGTCTTCACATAGGCCCAGAGTACTCAAATAAACAGAAGGAAAGGTACTAATGTACATAAGTAAACCTACAAAGACCTCAGGAAAATAGAGCTGAGTTTGGAAAATAGCAGCAATGGAACTGCCTCCCCGAGTTGTGGTCACCCACACCTATTTATGTACACTCGAGTCCCAGCCCCCCTCCCTGTCCCCCGCCCCCCCGTAGATCCAGGGAGCCTGCCTTGCAGCCCGGCTGTAGAATGCCTTCCCTTTGCTCTGACACAAAAATTCAAAGGACAATGAATGATAATACAGAGACTGTTCTGCAGAAAAGGCTCAGAAAACAAAAAGCCACCAAACTTTCTAAATGCCATTATTTTATAAGAGAAACAAGGGGCCAGAGAAGAAGAGGGGTTGGTTTAAAAAAAAATCCCTCCTTTCAAGCCAAAAGCACTAAATTGTAACTGCCTTGTAAATCTCTACCAATTTGTGCTCCATGTAAATCTCCAACAGGAGTTTTCCTAGTGAACCTCCACCCCTGAGAAGCGGTTGCCAGGATGTTTATAGAATCATTACTGGCAGGTTTTTCTCTACAGGAAATGTCTGCTGCAGCTCTTTTCCTTTGGACTGCAAAACATGTATTTCAAGCATAAAAAATGAACAGACAATCAAACAATGACAGCACAAACGATTCTTTTTGATGAACTAACAGAATTAGTGGTACGGTTATCTATCTTGCACACTTAAACATACATACAGTTACATGTGTATTCCTAGAAGTTGTTCTTTCCTTTTGAGCACTTTCTTTCACTTTCATTATTACAGTATCTACTGTACATTTTGGATGATAAAAATATGCAATATATTAACTACTGTTAATTTCTTACTTTTTTGAAATTCTGTATTATTTCTACCTTTTTTCTGTTTTGCTTTTTAAAAATAATTTTTAAAATAAAAAAATGTATTTCAAGAAGTAGATTTTTCATATTAAAAAAAGAGAATTTAGTTCAGATCATAATTATATTCTCACAAAGCAGTTGAAAAATGGTACTTTTTTGCAGATCAATGGCTTTATCCAAGCAACAGCTCATGAATAAATCTCTTTTTAAAGATCTAAAATGTGACACAAGCTCATTATTAAAAAATATTCAAATAACTAAGTGTATAGCTTTAAGGATAAAAAAAAACTGTGGTACAGTATTCTGGGCCAGATTTACATTCTCAATCATATATCTATTTATTTTTTTAATTATTGGGACGCTACATTTTTGGTTAAAGTGAGATCCCTTTTCCTGCAGATATTTCAACTGTAACAAAATAATGCAACACTAATCTGTAAGACTTTTTCAGTAATAGATGTTTTTCCTCAGTAAATCAATGCAAAGGCTAATTGGGGTGGAAGGTGACTATCTCTCGTGGTTATAAATACATTTGCATTGCTATCAATCTTTTCCACCACCAATGTTAAACGAGGCTGAACAACCTAGAGAGGGGGAAGGAAAAAAATTAAGTTCAATGTTACCACGTAGCAAATGCTGCCATCAAGTGGTCACATGCAGAGTTGCACCAGCAAAAATACAGTTGGTTGTCAACACTAACAGTTTAAAACTTGGAATGAAACTTACTCATTTGAGGAATATTATCCTCATAAACATGAAACAAGCATAGCCTGTAGTCTGTTTTTGTATGGTCCTTCTGCTAAAAATGGGACCCACAAAAGCTAAAGCAAACAAAAATGGCAACAATAAAACCATAATTGAGCCTTCCTACAGGAGCTTATTAATAATCCTATTCTCCCCTGAAAACTGTAATATCATGTGTTGGTCACACTTTTAGACTACTTAACATTAATTCAGTAGACTCTGTTGTCTGGTATTAAAAAATCATTTTGTGTAATAATCTCAGCACCCAACATGAACAACTTTTTTTTTTAATAATCTTCACATTTCACTGCTTAGAACCAAATCATCCTTGCAATGAAAACCTGGTTTCCCTGGCAGACAGCCCAGTACTTCACATTTCAGACAGAGGGAGACACAGGTTTTCAGCTCACTAAAGATTGGACAGCATGTCCCCAGGATTACTGTAGTGTTAACTTATTTCCATTTTCATGACAGGGAAAAATATGATATAGAGGTGAGAATCTCCAAAAAAAAATGTGTAACTCTTTTTAATCAACAGATTTTAATGATGTTCATAAGAAACTAATTTTTCCTTCATTTACATAGCATCAGGTACAGAAGCATTAAGTCCAAGTTAGGATGTTTATTGCAAAGACATTCTAAATGATGCAGTTAATTAAATGGCTAATCATTGCTACATGAACAAACATTTTAAATATGCATTTCATAATTAATGGGACTTTGGAAGTTAGAGCAAGTTCTGAAGTTTGCGATGGTGTAAAGTATCCAAGTACAATCAACAGACTACATGCAACAAAAGCATATGGAATATTCATTTTAAAATTCAGACTTTTAATCTTTTCATGTATCTACTGAGTTAGAATTTCAAGAGAAACAGACCCAGAAACTTAAATTTTTAACTGATCCTATGCATAAACGTCTATGATCTTACACTTTAAGAACCACCTCATTTTAGTAAATAAGTGGCTTAAGTAAGCTGATTTTCTTAAAAATCCCAAAGCTAGCATTGGAAGCCAGTCTTCCCTGCCTTGCAGTCCAAAATCTTGTACTGTATCTTGTACTATATGAACTGTATTAATTCCCTTTTCCTATTTCAGAATCCTTATACTGTAAATCAGAGCTACTGACCACATACAATAGCTCTATATTATGGTCTTTAAAACATGAAAAATAACAGTGTTCTGTCATTAAAAGAGAGGTCTGAAAGTTTTATATCTTTTGCTATTCATTGCTAATAAAACCATCAATAGTCTTTCTGTTAAAGATGGTAGTGTGAAATTTTCTTTGCTCCTTTATTATGAAAATAAACAAAAGCAAGATCAACAAATACAAGTGAAAAGACAACCTGTAGTGTGAGAGATTTTAGCCCAAAGAAAGTCACAATAATTTCTTTTTGTCTTTGTATTCAAACTCTTCTGCTGTGGCACTGCCATCCCTGAATCTGGACTTGTGTCTGAACTCGTCTTGACCGGCAGAACGCAGCAGGAGCGATGCTTTGTATCTTTGCAGCTTTGGCCCTCAGATACTTTGGAACTTCTCACCCTCCTGGGACCTTGCTGCAGAGATTCCCAGGATGAAACATGATGTAGGCAGAGTGGTCCAGGTATCGCCACACTTCAGGCTTGGCAGCTGACCTCCACCACACACCCGAACCACGGCAAAGCCTTGAGAACTGCTGAGCAATGGATTAAGAGAAGTAATAAATTGTGGTTGATTTAAGTAGGTTTTGGAGTGATTTGCCCATAACTATAGATATTTAACATGCTAACAAACAAGTATAACCCTAAGCCACAATGTATGAAGAAATGACCACAAACTAGACCACAGTCATTAAAATAACACAAGCACAGTGGAGGGCTCTGTGAGACTCACACCCTCTGCCCAGCTTTGGTAGAGTGGAACAGTCATTCCAGCAGGTAGGATACCCCAACACCAAAGAAAAGATTACCCTTTGCTCAAGTGGCCAGCTAGATTTAGACACAAAAGTCATGAACCTCCAGTAAATATTTTGTACTTCAGTGACAGATGTCACCAGGGTGAAAAAGAGAGCATAGAGACATAGCATTTTTCTGAAACAGTTTGATGGGTGAATGAGTTGATAGTGATGTTATTGGTGACTGGCAATTCTGCAGAGAAACAAGGGAAAGTCACTACCAAAAAAGGAAAAAAAGAAGGGAGGAAGAATATATATTTGTGGCTATGTAAATGCCAGACTTCTTGCTAACTCAGTTGATTCATATTCTTAAGGTACATATTAATGAGAATGTGTTCAGAAGGAATGATCTAAAATTTAAACTGCCTGCTCCATCCCACTGAGCCCTGCACTACACTATCCACCCACAAATGGCTGATTCCATGCATTAAAGATCAAAGATGAACAGTGGAAAGAAAGAACCATCTCAAGGCATAGACAAAGATAGTAACAAAAACCTACAAAAAAAATAGCAAACGGGAGACAAAAATTGCACAAGAATATAACACAAAGCAGGTCAAAAAATTAATGTAAACATCAGACACCAAAACACAGTATTCATTAAAGAAAGGAACTTTAGGGCCTGCGATTTAGCTCAGTGGCATAAGCGCTGCCTAGCAAGCATCAGGTCATCAGTTCAATACCCAGCAAAAAAAAAAAAAAAAAAAACTTTAAAAATTACGACTCTTTTAAAATAAGTTGAGATATAATGAAATAGGACTCAAAAGAAAAGGTCAGAAATGTAGGTAATCAAAAGTGATGTGCCACAGTCAAAACAGTGTAAGAGAAAAATAAGCATATTGCTTAGATAAAGTTACATTAGAGAAATTAAATGGAAAAACCAAGCCATTTCTGAAAATGCAGAAATATAAAAAAAATAATTAAAATATTTTAAAGATTATTATTATGTACCCAAAAGAAATATAAAATATGTATAATAGACATTTATAAGTAAGAAATATAATAGAATAAATTAAAAATGAGACAGGGAAAATTTCCTACAAGGAACAGAATATATAATGTATGAATAAAATGGGCACATTGTGACTCAGGGGAAGGTTTCTAAGAATGAACAACATATAACCTGGCAAACTGACTAGAGTTTAATGAGATAGTGGTCTGTGGGGCACAAGAAAGATTCAGTCCTCCTATACAAAAGAATAAAATCTGGCTGACATTGGACTACCAACAAAAAAAAATAATTTAAAGACAATATAAAAATATCAAGTGCTGAAGTGAGGAAAATATAAACCAAGGATTACAATGCAAAGAAACTAATCAATCAAGTATGTAAAATGTAAAGAAGTTATCATTTCAAATATAAAAGCAATTGACAGATAATATGAAAAAAATGCAAGAAATCAGGGACATAAGGCCTTTGAGGGATTTTTACAGATCAACTATTCTATGTAACCTTAGAGGTGAATAGAGAAATCATTGAAAAGACACTACCCAACCAGAAAAGTATGAGGAGGACAAAATATAAGTGGTATAGGCCACAGAAATTTAGAAACAATAATGAAATTCATTTCAAGTGGTAGGAGAAGGGAGAAGCAGGGGAAAAGTAAACAGAAAGCATGTTCACCCATGCATCTCATATTGGAAAACACAATCAGGCATTGAACCCTAAAAAGATGATATCTTAGACCACAATTTACGTATACAAATGCATGAAAAATAATGAACATCTCAGACCACACAGTAAATAAAAATAACTAAAACTTAGAAGTATGTCATAAAAGTGAGATTTCAAATCAAAAGTAGTTGTCAAAATGCTAAATGTGAATGAGGAAAAATATCCCCTATATATGCATATTTAATCTCTTCAGATTAGATCAAAATAAGGCTGAGAATCAGTTCAGTGAGAAAATGCTTGCTTAGCATATGTTAAGCCCTGCTTTCAATCAGTAGCACCACAGAAAGAGAGAGAGACAGAGAAACACAGACAGAGACACAGAGAGGATGAGCGATAATAAGAGAGAATGAGAGACGGAGAAAAGGAGAAGGAAATAAAGAAGGTAAAGAGAGAGAGAGGAGGGAAGGAAGGAAGAAATGAAGGAAAAAGGGAAGAAAAAAGAAGAAAGAAAAATAGCCACCATTGCTAAGTTTGCCTCCTGTGAGCAGTCAGTGTGGGCAAGGAGAAACACCTAAAACTGCCCATGCACATCTGCATGCTTGCTTCCCTCAGGTAACCAGCAGGGGCAGGGAGAAACAGCCAGATATATGCTGTGGGCCTGCAGGCTACCACTGCAGATGCTTGCTTCCTGTGGGCAGCCAGTGCAGGCAGGGAGAATCAGACAAACACACCCTGTGCACCTGCTGCCACCAGCAGAGTCCTGGTGTAGCCACACAGGCTGAGAGAAGAAGCAGCCCCACCACCATGCATCCATGGACATGAAGGAAGCTTTGATGTAGTTGGATGGTCTGGAGAAGCCTATCCCATGCCTCCCTGTGAACCTGGTGTCAGAGAAACCAAGGTTCCTGGCCCAGCCCCCTACACTGTGAATGGATAGCCAACATAGGACACACCTGAGACCCCACAACCCATTCATCCAGAGGAACCCAGGAAAATGTCAAGATGAGGGAGCAAAAGGCAATTTCTGGCCTGCAGCCCAAACAGAACAAGTCTAGGAGACATGGTCATGGAAGAAAATGGAAGTCACACACCTGAAATTTATGGGATAATGGCAACTGAAGAAACTACTTCATGAGGCCATAAAAGAAATCAGGTTGGAAATAATATCTCAGATAAAAGAAGAAATGACAAATCTAATAGAAGAGTTGCTGAGCATATCTAGAGAAGACACAGATATAAAAAATGAGAGAAACATAGGAGATAGGAGATTGAAGGAAACCTTGAGTAAACAATATAGAGAAGAATTAGAATGCATGAAACACACTCGAAGAGACATCCAGGAAATTAGAAACTTCATTGAAAGCTGGCAAAACTGCTTGAAAGAAACTGAAGACAGAATTTCAGACCTTGAAGACAGGATGGTAGCTAGCAACCATGAAAGGAAAGATCTCTTACAAATAACAAGGAACTGGGAAATAATTTACTGCAAGATGAAACAAAGAAAAATAATTTAAGAGTGACAGTTATCAGTGAAAAGGCAGGAGTCAACACAAATGACATAAAAAGACTATTTACAGAAATAATAACACAAAACTTCCCAAGCATAGGAAAAAAACCTGACATACAGATAAGTGAGGCATATAGAACTCCAGCTAGCCATAAACAAAATAAATCTACACTCAGACATATACTAATTGAGATCCCAGAAATTCAGCACAAGAACAGACTACTAAAGGTTGTTAGAGAAAAGAAACAAATCACCTATAAAGGAAAACCTATTGGAATCATGGCAGACTTTTCAACACAAACCTTCAAGTCAAGAAGAACTTGGAGTAAAGAGTTTCAAGTTCTGAAAGAAAACAGCTTCTAACCCAGACTGATGTACTCTGCAAAACTATCTTTCAAAATTAATGGAGAAATAAGATATTTTCATGACAAAGAACGACTGAAGGAATTCATGACCACCAAACCAACCCTACAAAGAATACTGAAGGATATTCTAGAGAAAGATTAAGTGACAACGGTTCCAAGAACAGCAGCAGAGGGGGATCACCAAACAGGGCAGGCAAATGAACAGGTGGGAAAAGTAGGGGTCCAACAGAAGGAGAATAGCACGGCAGAGATGAGTCAGTGCATGTTGATAGTAACCAGAAAAAAGCAGAGGTAACTTGCCCATCAAGCATAGAATAGATAAGAAAGATATGATAGGCTGCTCGACCCACCCTTCCACTGGGAGCATCATGGAAGCCCGCAGAAGGCCTCAGCTGCCTGAGAACGTGGCTGCTGGGCCCACCTTTCCACTGGGACCAGCGAGTAAGCACACCACAAGGCAGATCTGCCTGGGACTGCTGCTGCTGGGCCCACCCACCCACCAGGAGCATCGTGGAAGCCCACTGAAGGCTTCAGCTGCCTGGCAGAGCAGGTGCTGTGCCCGCCCTCCCAGTGGGTAAGCATGCCCTTCCATGGGAACATTGCAGAAGCCCACTGCAGGCCTGAGCTGCCTGGGACTGCCGCTGATGGGCCTGCCCTTCCACCGGGAACATCAGAACCTTGGACTACAGTGGACTACCATATTGGCTGGATGAGAGACTCAGGAATCCCTCACCCAAACAGAAGACCTCAGCAGGCTCCAGTCAGTGTGGTGAGTTAGCCCCATAAAATAAAGGTCTGCAGTGAGAAAATAGGAGCAGAAGTAAAACTCCCTCCAACTGTAAGACCTTGGTGAACCTGGCAAGAGAGTGAGTAACCCCCTCCCCCACACAGAGCACATCAGACAGGTTGAGGAGTGTGCCAATAACACCCCATCAACTTAGAGAAAATTAAAGAACTTATGAGACCCTCAGTGACACAGTAGGGCCTCAGCTGACACAAACACTATAGCCAGGGAGATCTGGTGACCTGAAACAACCTGAAGATATAACAATAGCAGGAGCTAAGAATTGCCCTTCATCAATACTTTTAGGCTAGTTAGCCCAGAAAGAATATAGGACTCACCCAACAGACCATGTAGGAGGAATTCAGGAGACTAGATCTCCTCTTCATTATGGTACCTAGCAATTTGACAAACATCAACCACACAGTAGGACCCTAAAACCCACACTATGGATAGTTGTGACTGTTGGGATAGAAAGACCAGATATTTACCCAAAAGGTGAAAATGACTAAATGAAAAGGAAAAATGCAATCTCAAACATCTAGTCCATCAGGAGCAAGTACAGGCAATAATGAAATAGAGGATTTTAAAAGTCATACACCAGAAATCTCTAAAAAGATAGCAAATGAAGTAAAGAAAAAAAATCCATGAGTCTATAGAGGAACTCAAATTAGAAATAATGTCTTATGTAAAGACAAAAATAACAACCTTAGTAAATGAGTTCCTCAACATAGCTAGAAAGAAATAGATAAAAAAAATACAGAAGCATAGGAAATTAATGGAAACTTTGAATGAACAATGCAGAAAATAAGCAGAATCCATGAAACAAATTCAAAGAGATATCCAAGAAACAAAAAATTGTATTGAAAGCCTGCAAAACCCTTTAAATGAAGCTGAGGATAGAATTTCAGACCTTGAGGACAGGATCACAGATAGCAATCATGAAAGGGTAGAACTTATAAAAACAATAAAGAAGCATGAACTGACAATACAGCAGCTTCAAAATGATGCCCAGAGAAACAATGTTAGATTAATAGGCATCAGTAAGGAGACAGGAGACAACGCAAAGGATATAACTAAGCTGTTCACAGAAGTAATGGCAGAAAATTTCCCAAACATGAGGAAAAAATGTGATATTCAAATAAGTGAGGCATGTAGAATGCAAAACAGCCACAACCAACATAAATCTACACCCAGACATATAATAATTAAGATCTCAGACATAGAGCATAAAAACAGAATACTAAAAGCTGTTAGAGAAAAGACACAACTCATGCATCAGGGAAAGCCTATTAGAATCACAGCAGACTTCTTAGGCAAACCTTCAGGTTAGGATGAGCTTGGAGTGAAGTATTTCAAACCCTAAAAGAAATCAACTTTCAACCCAGACTGATGTACCCAGCAAAACTCTCTTTCAAATTTAATGGAGAAACAAGATACTTCCATGACAAAGAACAACTGAAGAAATTCATGTCCACTGAACCAACCTTAGAAAGAGTACTGAACGACATCCTAGACAGAGATAAAAATGACCACAATCTCCAGCAACAGAAAGAAACCACCAGGCTGGACAAGAAATTAAACAAGGGAGAAAAGGAGGAAACTAACAATAGTAACACAACATGGCAAAGTCAAGCCAGTATATATCAGTGATATCCATAAATGTAAATGGGTTCAATTCACCTATCAAAAGTAACAGGTTGACAGAATGGATCAAGAAACAGGATCCCACAATATGCTGTATACAAGACTGCATCTGACTCAAAAAGAAACTCATAAGTTAAAAAGTCAAAGGTTGGAAAACAGTATTCCATGCAACAGGAACCCAGAAAAAAGCAGGGGTAGCAATTCTGTTTGCAGACAAAGTGAACTTCAAACCTAAAAGAATTAAAAGAGGTAAAGAAGGCCACTATATACCTATTAGTGGAAAACTACAAGAGGAAGAACTAATTATAAATATATATGCACCAAATACAGGAGCACCCAACTAATAAGACTTGAAAAACCAAATACACAAGAACACAATTGTAATAGGATCTTAGCAGCCTGTTGTCACAAAGAGATAGATCAACTAGACAAAAAGTCAGTGAAGAACTAATAGAACTGAATCATACCTGTGAGCAATTGGACTTAGTAGATGTTTACAGAGTGCTCCACTCAACCACATCAGAATACACATTCTTCTCAGCTGCACACAGGACATTCTCCAAAGTAGACCATCTATTATACCATAAAACATCCTTAAGTAAATGCAAAGGTGTTGAAATTATCCCATGCATAATATCTGACCATAGCACACTGAAATTGGAAATTAATGGCAAAAGAAATTGCAAAACCTGCATGCATACATGGAAAGTAAATAACAACCTTTTGAACAACCAGTGGGCTACAGATGAAATTAAAGAAGAAAGCAATACCTACAATTCAATGAAAATGCAGAAACAAAGTACTGTAGTCTGTGTGATGCAATGAAAGCAGTCTTAAGAGGAAAATATATAGCAATAAATCGTCATATCAAGAAAACAGAATGAGCACAAATAAATAACCTAGTGCTTCATCTCAAGCTTCTAGAAAAAGAAGAGCAAGTTAAACCCAAGGCTCATAGAAGAGAGGAAATAGTAAAGATTAGAGCTGAAATCAATGCAACTGAAGCTAAAAAAAAAAAAAAAACAAAGAATTAATGAATCAAAAAGTTGGTTTTTTTAAGAAAATAAAAAATATTGACAAGCCTCTAGCTAACCTTATAAAGAAAAAGAAAGAAAAAAACCCAAATTCGTGCAATAAGGACTGAAAAGGAAGAAATTTCTACAGATAGCATGGAAATTTGAAACATCATGAATACCTACTTTGAAAATCTCTACTCATAGAGAGGAAAACACAGAGGAAATGGACAGATTTATAGAAACACATGAATTACTAAAGCTCAACCAAGAAGATATAGCATTTTGAATAACCCAATATCAGCTATTGAAATTGAAAATGTAATTAAAAACTTACCAACAAAAATAAGCCCAGGTCCTGATGGATTCACGGCTGAATTCTACAAGAAATTTAGAGAAGATTTGATGCCAATACTCCTTAAACTCTTCAATGAAATTGAAAAGAAAGCAATCCTCCCTAAATCATTCCTGGAGGCAAGTAGTACTCTCATAGTAAAACCAGAGAAAGCCCCAGCCAAAAAGGAGAACTATAGACCAATCTCACTAATAAACACTGATGCAAAGATTCTCAATAAAATACTGGCAAATAGAATGCAGCAAATCATCAAGAAGATTATACATCATGACCAAGTGGGGTTCATTCTAGGAATGCAGGTATAGTTTAATATACACAAATCAATAAATGTGATACACCACATCAACAGAGCCAAAGGCAACAACTACATGGTCATCTCAAAGGATGCAGAAAAAGCTTTCAATAAAGTCCAACACACGTTCACGATAAAAACCCTTCAGAAACTCGGAACACACAGGGTCTACCTCAATCTTATAAAGGCCATCTATAACAAACCAACAGCCAATATTATATTAAATGGACAAAAATGGAAAGTTTTCACTCTAAAATCAGGAACAAAACAAGGATGTCCACTATCACCACTCCTATTCAATATAGTTCTTGAAACACTAGCCAAGGAAATCAGAGAAGAGAGAGAAATAAAAGGAATAAAGATAGGAAAGGAAGAAGTTAAATTATCACTATTTGCAGATGACATGATACTCTATATAGAAGACCCAAAAAGCTCCATTAAAAGACTACTAGAGGTAATAAACAAATTCAGCAGTGTAGCTGGATACAAAGTCAATGCTCAATATTACTGTTTTTGTTAGATCATTGAGCAGAACTGTTAACAGTCTCACTGTTTGAATGTCTACTTTGTATGGTTTAATTTTGTAACTTGAACAACTACTATTTCTAAGATGACAGTATATAATTTGTCAAGTAGTAATTTCTTAGTGGGTTTTTTTGTTCTTTTCTTTTTTCCCTTTGGAATTCTGTATTGTTATGGCTGTTTGGAGTTCTATATGCTTTACTTATCCAAATGTCAGTTTCTCTTCTCATGTTTGGGAAGTTTTCAGCTATTACTTCTGTAAATATCCTCTTGATATCATTTGGGCTGTCCCCTTCTTTTTCATTTATCCCTATTAATCTTATGTTATTTTTCTTTGCCTCATCTTGCAGCTGTTGAATTGTTATTTCCTGATTCTTTGTTATTTTTAAAAGATCTTTCCTTTCCTGTTCACTGGCTGCAATATTATCTTCGAGGTCTGAAATTCTATCTTCACTTTCCTTGAGGTGGTTTTGGCAGCTTTCAATAGAATTTTTCATTTCCTGTATATCTCTTTGAATCTGCTTTATGTATTCTGTTTGTTTCTTATAGTGTTCATTCAGGGATTCTGTCTGTTTGCTTTGTTCTTCTGATTTTTTAGCTGTGTCTTCACTAGATGCGTTCACTATTTCTTTCACTACTTTTATCATTTCTTCTTTTACTTGGGCAAGTAATTCTGATTTGAATTTCTCCATAACTTCCCCTAGTTGCTTCTTTATTTCATTTGATATCATTTCAAACATTTCAGGTGTATGGCTTCTTTTTTCCTCTATATACATGGCTCCTAGGCTTTCTTGGGGTGGACTGGAGCTTTGAGCCTGCCTTTTGGTCTTTCCTTTTGTCATTTTTCTATATTTCCTTGCTTTCAGCGGTGTTCCAAAGCTTCCTCTGGATGTGTGGTGAGCTACCTCCTGCACCCGCAGTTTCTGGAGCAGCACTGGCTCCCCCACAGGCTGTTGGCTCCCTAAATTATAAGGCGGAAGCTGGGCCTGGTGAACTGGGGCCCACGGAAGCTCGGGCAGCAGTCCTGTGTCCTAGGGGAGAGCTGGCCACCTGCACTCCAGGCAACTGAGCTTCTGGCTAGTTACCGGGTACACTGGACCGAGTCCTGGAAGTTCCACCACCTAAGTGCACCATGCCCAGCGGCCTCCTCTCTGTCTGGGAGGCAGAGGCTGAGCTGGGGGACTCACTGCCCAGTGTAACCCAGCCTGGTGAGAGCTTAAAATGAGCACTCCCGACGGTTGAATTCTGTATTGTTATTACCCTTTTTTCTGTTTTGTTTTGTTATTTTTGTTTTTTTCTCTCTCTCTTTAAATAAAATTTTTAAAAAAGAGATGAGATTTTTATACAATAGAAAGCTATGCAGCTATAAAGAAGGATAATCTTGAGGCTCTTGTAGGCAAATGGATACAACTTGAGATCATGCTCATGGGTGAAATGGTTCAGACTCATAAAATATTGAAGGAGTTAGTTGGATCTAAAATGTACAATAGATATTGTGAAAGTAATAAGGGAGGAATGTCTAAAAATAAAAGGTGGTAACCATTGTTAATTTCCTATTATCTTGTTTTGAATTTGGTATCATTTTCATTGTGTTGTTAGGTTTGGTTTTATTCTGTCATGTTTTGTTTGATTTTATTATGTCTAATGGTATGGGCAGCTATTTTGAAGATAGTAAGATATATTATGGTAATCCTGGTTGATTTCCTATTACTGGATTTTGAAGTCCTATAATGTTCACATTGTCTTGTTTTGCTTGTTTTTATTGTTTTGTTTTGTTTGCTTTTATTATGCCTGATGGTATGGACAGCTACTTTGAAGAAAACAAGAGACATTACAGTAGTCATTGTTGATTTTCTATTATCTTGATTTGAAATCCTGCATCACTTTCATTGTTCCATTTTGATTGGCTTCATTCTGTTTTATTTTGTTCAACTTTATTCTTTCTAAAATTAAAAAAAAAAGAAGGGAGGGAGGTAAAGAGGAGTAAAGAAAACTAGACCAATAAACAAGACCAGAAACTGCCAGTCAAGCAGAATGAAAACACCCAACAAGCAGTCGAGGGGAGGGCCTACTCTTCCCTGTCCTATAGTGAGGCCCACTATTGCTGAAGGTAGTTCACCATCTAAAATAGGTAGCCAGATTCAACTAGTAACTGTAACGGGCAATGGCTCAATTTCAACCTAACGACATACTTCACATCATTTAACATTCATTCAACAGCATTAACCATCAAAAAAAAAAAAACTGGAGACACATCTCATGGCACAGCCCCTGCCTCACAAGTGTGAGGTCATGAGTTTGATTCCCCATACCAAAAAAATTTTTTCACTATGTTTATATTAAGAAGTCTCTATAAACTCGGAATTACATGAGTCTATCCTAGATTTTTTTTGAAGATTATCTTTTTAAATAGCTGTGTTGTAAGATGGCTTGTACAAACAATATTTAGACCAATAATATAATTGATTTCTTATCAAAAGAAATACATTCTTTTTAATGTAATTATTGTAATTAATTATTTTCATCCACTGGCAGGATGTTCTTTTTCATTCTAAAGAGAAGAAAAAAGAGAATTTGAAAAGTGATGGTAACTCAGTGAGTTTGATATTCTTTCACATTTGGGTATTTTTTTACAATATGCTTCAATTATTTTTCAAACATCATATAAAAGCCCCTAGAGACCTATTTTTAAATCATCTAATAAAATACATACCAACTTATTCAAAGCAGTTTAGAAGACCTATAAGACTCACGGAAACTCCTCATTCTTTCTGACACTAGAAGATCACAGGACAATGGTATCTTAATTATATTCTTGTTGCTGCAAAAAGATACTCAACATGCACAAGCTAAAGGAGGAAGGTTATTTTAGCCCATAGGTTGAAGACATTTCAATTCACAGTTGTCTGGCTCCAAGGAAGGAAGGACAGCATGGCAGAAGAGGAACAGTTCACAGCATGGCAGGAAGGAGGCAGTGCGACTTCCTTCTTCTTCCCCTCTTTATTTATCCAGACTAAAAGCCTATTGGCTGATGCCACCCACACCTGGGCTCTCCCCTCTTCAGTAAATCCATCATCCAGAACTATGTTAACCCACTCAGTGGACTAATTCAGTATCACACACCCGTGATCCAGCCACTCGCAAAGGTCCCACTTATGAGGACATGAAGCTTTGGGGAGACAAGTGGAAATGATAATCTATCTCATTCCCCCAACAACCTGGGTATGACAGGTCTTCTCACTGAAGAGGTGATGACTGAAGGTGCTAATCTTGAAGTGATTTAAAGCAAAATCAAAAAGGTACCAGGGTATAGTCTGGGGAAATTCAACAGAGACCAAAGATATCACAACACTGTACATAGAAGGAAGAAAAAGCCTCAACAGAAACCCCCAATATTTACAATAAGTGCCCAAATATAGAAGTAAATTATTTTAGCTGAAGTATACAATAAAATTTTAATAATAAAATAAATAAGTTAAATGTATCTAATCACAAGCTCTTAAAGTTATGTGTAGTTAAGCTGTAACATTTGAAAGTGAATTCACTTTAACTTGCAGAAAGACAAAAAACAAAGACATGAAGACCAAAAATATGAATACTGAATTAACACTACTCTTGTTTGCAGTCTAGATGTGCAAAGGACAAATAATTCACACTTAACTCATTAACAATCTTAACAGAAACGCTTGAGGAAAAATCCACGATTTAACTTCACTGAGCTCATCACAAAAAAGGAGAAGGTCACCTAAACTTTGTGTTCATACATTGTACGTGTTCCTCTATCTCAGGGGAGAGTTAAGGAGCTTTGTTTTTAGCACCTAAGGGAGTGGCAAACAATAATCATAACAACAGTGTGGAATACCTAGCTAAGCCACACTTTCTTACTCATACTATCTTACATAGTCCAAGAGTGACAAAGTTGGAAGGGTTAAACAGGAAATGAATGGATTTCAGTCCTAAAGAATGAAGTCAAGAATGGACTAGAAACAACTGGAAATCTCCACAGTATGGAGAACAGCTATTGTTGTTATGTAGAAGAGGTCAACTCTCCTTTCCACACATGTCCTCTGGAGCTGTTGGTATAGTTAAAAAAATTTATAGCAGCTAGATCCTTAGACACCACAGAACAACCTCAACTGGTTTAGGTGGTCATAGATGACATAGATGCTCTGAACAGAAAACCAGCCCACTTTTAAATATTCCAAATGGGCTGGAAAAATGCACTGTGCCCAATCAACTACACTCAGAGACCAGCGCCCTTACCCCAGATTTCTGGGCTGACTTAGCTTGAAAGGACCTGTTCAACTCTTAACATAGTGGAGAACCTTTCCAATTATCACTCATATTGAGTATCTTGGTACCTTATATGAAGAGGGACTTAGATTCAAATTGAATTTTTATTTTGAAAAATAAAGCAACATGACTTGTAGCTTTTATGGTTTTAGAACAAAGAGATCTCTGCCACATTTGTTTTGCTTTCTCATAGTCAACACAAGCATGTCCTCAGCACAAACATATTGTGCTCAAACATCACTGTATTAAGTTGAACTCTTCCTGGGGTTTTTCATGTACCACATCATTCTCCCACAGCGCACTGTAGTACAAATTTACACAAAGTTGAGAAACAGTTATCTAATAGTGGTTAGCAGATGAAGTCTGTTGGACTACAGAATAAGATTCTAAATGCAAAACCAACAGCTAAGGCTACAGAGTGGATGTCAATAGCCCACCTTCCCTGTAGGTGACTCCCCTTCTAAACCAGCACTGTCTGTGTTAGGGGCAGTTGAAAATTGCCAGGAACAAAACCCTGCAATACCACCAGCAAAGATGCTCGTTTGAGATTAGTGTATCTTGGCTGACTAATAGCCCACATATGGTCACACCCTAGTGCCCAGAATCTGTACAGGCTATTTTGTGTGACAAAGAGGATCTTGAGACATGATTAAGAGTCTTAAGACAAGATTAACCAGAGATATCCAGGTGGATCAACACAATCACAATTGTCCTCTTAAAAAGAGAGACAAGAGAGGCAAAATTACTGATTATAGAAGCAGACATTAGAATAACACAATGATAAGCCAGTTAATGTGGACTGGCTCCAGAAGCTGGGCAAACTAAGGATGATTCTCCCCCGAAGCTTCCAGAAGAAAACAGCCAGTCCTTCCAACACCTTGATTTTAGCCTTAAAACTGATTTCAGACTTCTGACCTATAATAGAAGTGAAAAACAATTTATGTCCTAAATTCTGTAGTAAATTTTACAGCCACAGTAGGAAACTAATATATGCCTCTTTTATATTCTAGGTATTTGATAATTTTCACTGAATTTTAAAAATAGCTGGCCTAAGAGTTAAGCTGAAATAAATATTACTTTTTTTTCCTATTCAGATTGTAGAATTCATGCATTTTAGTCAAGAAAGAACAAAATTCATGTGAAAACATAGAGTACAGTTGTGTTCCAGGCTGTCTTGCTCACATGATCCATGCAATACATTGTGAAGAATAGCGGGCAGCTGCTCAGTATCTTACAAAGGAAACAGACCTAAGATGAAGCATTCTTCCTCAAACTGTACCCCTCCAAGACGCTCTCCATAATTATTCTCCCCAGCTGAGCTCCCGCATACACAGGGCATGCCCAGCCACTCAGAGCTGTAACTGGTGTCATGGTGTTTCCATGTCCATCTCTCTAAACAGCCCCGAAGGTAGGAACAGCACCTCTGTAATCACTATGTCTGCAAATGGTCAATATCTACTTAACACTCAGTATATGTTTGATAAATGTCTGAAGTCAGTAAATTCCAAATTAATAAACAATTTATGAACTAAGTAAATAAGCCCAAAGGTGAAAGCCGTACACCAGTCTAGACATTTTTAGGGATCACCAGGTCCCGCAATCCTGTAACCACAACCAGCCTTCTAGTTAATAATAAGCACTTTCATGATATACAGTCCTTCAAATTCAGGAGAATCAAGCAGGAGATTTTTAAAAGGTAAGCATCACAGATTCTTTTTCTCCAGCTGACTTTAACCAACCCTGTAGTTAAATCCAAAGCTGCATAAATCTCGTTCCCTAAGCTACCCCGTAGAATCCTCAGTGCATATTTAAGGAAAAACCTACCATTTCTAGATAAAGTACCTATACTATTTTTTGACAATCTAACTTGTTGATAATGTTTTTAGTCATTAACTTCAGATTCAGTCATTTTTCATAGTTCTAAGAAGTCAACACATTTCTGCTGAATCAAGCACAAGATAACGCTACATGAACTGAACTGAAACCCATTACCTCAGCCCCACACTTTACCAACTATTTAAACAAAATCAGAATCAGTGTTTCAACTCAATTGTTTACCTAAAAGTCTTTCTTAGGCAGGTTTGACCTTTATATTATGACTTTCATTTTCCTGTAAGCTCCTATATTTATATTATTGCTTACCATGCACTCTTCATAGAAATCATCTCTAACAATTTCCAAATATATTTATTCATGCTGAGCTTTCTTCTTAACTACCAGCCTAAAATGCAGTAAGTTTACCAGAAAAATACTATTTCCCATCATTTCAGAACTGTGAAGGTCAGATCAGTTTCTTGTAAGGGGAACTGAAATGTTTTCTGGCTTTAGGATGTATAGCATAATTTAAATGTTTTATTTTCACTGTTTCTCATTTACTGTTTTCAGTATTGTTCTCCCCTGTTGCTTCTCCTACGCCTTTTCAACTGAGCAAGGTTATATCTAACAATCTGTAATATATAGAGCCATTGAAAATTTAGTGACAAACCACCCTTGTTAATCAGAAAACAAGAAAAATTCTATTAATAAAATAGTTCTGAAAATTCATTTAATTAAGTAATTGATTCCTTAGATAAAATAATTTATTTGATTCATACTATTTTGAGAAGTCAGATGATTCCATAGATATTGATAATTGAGTTTCTATTAAACTCATACATAATAACAACATAAGCTCAATTATAGATTTATTTATTTTTTAAACAAGATAATTAGAGGGTAACAATGGTTAATACATTGCATATTATCTGTAAATTAGCTACTCAGAATATAAGATATTGGCATTTGATTGTCCAAACAATAATAGCATAAACCTTTCTTTTCAATGAACTAAGAGAAATTAGTAGCATAACTATCTTAACTATATTACGTGTGTGTGTGTGTGTGTGTGTGTGTGTGTGTGTGTGTATACACATGCATATACATTTTTTCAGCTTCTCACACTAGGGAGACAATACAATGTTTATATGTGTGTGTCTGACTTATTTCACTTATGCATACAGTCTCTATTTGCATCCATTTACCTATAAAAGTCTCAAGTTTATCCTTTTTTATAACTGAGTAGTACTCCATTTGCATAAAAAGACCACATCGTTTTTAATTAATTCCTCATTTGATGGGCATTTGGATTGTTTCCAAGATTTAGCTATTACAAACTGTGCTGCTGTAAATCTGGGTGCACATATGTCACTGTAGTATAATGTTTTTAATTCCTTTGGGAAGATACCCAGAAGGAGAATAGCTGGGTCAAATGGAGCCTCCAATTCTAATTGTTTCAGGAATCTCTACACTGATTCCCATAGTGGCTGCAGCAGTCTACACTCCCACCAACAGTGGAGAAGGGTTCCTTTTTCCCTACAGCTCTTCCAACATTTGTTATTGGTTGATTTCATGATAATAGCCATTTTTTTGCAGGGTGAGATGAAATCTCAGTGTTTAATTTGTATATCTCGAATGACCGGTGAGGTTGAATATTTTTTCATTTATTTATTTGTTGTTTATATTTCTTTATCTGAGAAGTGTCTCAGATAAAATGCATCTCAGATGCTCATTTTTGGATTGGATCTCTAAATTTGGGTGGTCTGATTTTTTTATTTCTTTATATGTCCTTCATAGTAATCTTTTGAGGAACAGCTAGCAATTATTTTTCCCATTGTGGGTTGTCTCTTCACTCTGTTGATGGTTTTCATTTTTTTTTTTTTTTGCTGTGCAAAAGCTTTTTAATAAGATGAGATCCTCCTTGTTGATTCCTTGTGATAGTTCCTGTGCATAGTTTTATTCATAAAGTCTTTGCCTACACCTATGTCTTCAAGAGTTTTACCTATTCTATCTTCCAGAGGATATAATATTTGTCTTAATATTTAGATCTTTGATCGATTCTGAATTTAGTTTAGTACTTGGTAAAAGATACTGGTACAATTTTAACCTTCAGGATGTCACAGCCAGTTTTTCCAGCACCATTTATTAAAGAGGCTGTCTTTCTTCCAGTGAATGTGTTTGGCACCTTTGTTAAAGATAAGGTGGCTTAGCAAATCTTTTCCTCATTGAAAAGTCAATTGTGTACTGCCATGTTTGAAATCAGTGAGCAAAGAAAGAGGTGAAATTACAGCTACCTTTCTGCTAACATCACATAAATCTCAGTTTACAACTTCCTGTACAGCATCTTATTGCTGACAAAATGTATTCATATTTGAAGGTTACCCATCTTGTGCTTTTGTGAATGTCGTGGGTTGAATAGTGGCTCCCAAAACCTGGGAATGCCATTTCCCTGGAGTAGGTGCAAGGGGCTTTGCAAATATAATTAAGTCAAGGATCTCAAGATGAGATGATTCTAATTAAGCAAGTACACCTTAAACCCAATGACAGTGTTACAGACAGAAGACAAAGACATAGAGAAGGCTATGTGAAGATACTACATTGTTTTTAAACTGATTCATCACTTGCACTGCCACAGCTTTATTTGATTGATGCTTTTCTATAAAATTTTGCAGTTTCCCACATTTTACATACCTCCCTAATCTCATTTGAAGTGAAGGATTCTTTCACCTTTTTCTCCTCTTCTGTAAACAAGATTTCCTCCACAACTTCTCTTGCTGTTGAGAGACAATCACCCACAATCTTGCAGTGAGAAAGAAAAACCATTGGCTTCATTGATTCTTTGAAATCCAGTGTTATGTACTACTCATACTGTGAGACATGACTCATTTACCAACTGAAACTGCATTAGAAACATTTGCTCCTGGGCTGGGGATTTAGCTCAGTGGAATAAGTGCCTGCTTGGCAAATGCAAGGTCTTGAGTTTGATCCTCAGCACCAAAAAAAGAGAAACATTTGTTCCTCCTGCAGGACACTTGCAGAACAAGTTACTTGCAACCCAAGGTTTTACCTTACTTTAAGAAAAAAGAAAAAGTCAAGCTCTTTGACTGAAAAACTATACCAGAAAGCATACTTTTAAGAATCAGATAAAGTTTCAAAGAAAAATAGCTTTTCTATAAAACTAATAAACAGGAAAAAACCTAGCAGAAATTAGCATCCATCTGGAAATGTTTCAATTTAGATCTCTATCACACTCCTATCAAAATAAATTCCAGGGCTGGGAATGTAGCCCAGCAGTGAAGCAGCTGGCTGCCAAGCATGGGGCACTGAGTTTGATACCAAGTCCCAAAAATCAATCAACCAATAAATAAATTCCATATAAATCAAAAGTGCTTGGGCACCTGCACAACTTCAGCCGCTGAAGGGAGCCTTTGATGTCCTTTCCCTGTACCTGAAACACCTCTGCATCCAATAGGATCATCTGCTGCCCTTCCCCTGTAAGCAGAATGCTTCAGGAGATGAGGGGAGTCTTAGCTGTCCTTCCCCTGAACCTGAAGGACCTCAGCAGCCAACAGGTTTGTGGTCTGCCATTGCCCACACCTAAAAGACCTCAGCAGCCCATGGAGCATCAGGGACCCCCTTCCACCACCTGCAGTACCTTGGTGTTGTGGGAGCCTCAGCAACCCTTCCGACTACACAGAGGACATCAGAGGGCCTGCGACAGTTTGAGTTTCTTCCTCAAGTAGAGGTCCTTTGTGGGTCAACAGGTGCCTCAGCAAACCCTGTCCCCAATTCTAGGGCTTTTCCACATAGAGAATGCCAGGTGAGTTGGTGAAAAAGGCCTAAGAGGCCCCCAGCAACACAGTAGGGTCCCAGCTGGGGCACACATTATAAACAGCTAGATCTGAAGATGCAGTA
Organism: Dolichotis patagonum; assembly: GCA_004027295.1. Classification (NCBI taxonomy): domain Eukaryota; kingdom Metazoa; phylum Chordata; class Mammalia; order Rodentia; family Caviidae; genus Dolichotis; species Dolichotis patagonum. The sequence goes on along the minus strand of PVJX010013654.1, from coordinate 567 downwards.
ACAATAAGAGATATGGGTCAATTCACATCAATACTCCTAGATTAGCCAGCCTAGGAAGAATATAGGACTCACTCAACAGGCCCTGCAGGAGGAACTTAGGTGACTGGCCTCTCCCCTACACTGTAGGACACAGCAGTTGGGCAAACATTAGCCACACAGGAGGACCTTAAAACACATATGATGGACAGTTGAGACTAGCAGGATTAAAAAGTCAAAAGTATTAACTCAAGAGATGACAATGACAAAATGAAGAAGCAAAATGCAATCACAAACACCCAGTCCATCAGGAACAAGTGGAGGAGACATCAAAATAGAGGACATTTGAAGTCATACACCTGAAATTTCTGAAAACATAGCAAGTGAAATAAAGAGTCAAATCCATGAGGCTATAGAGGAAGTCAGATTAGAAATAATCTGACTCTGGAAATAATCTCTGAGGTAAAGAAAGGAGTTTCTCAGCATAATTAGAGAAGACAGATTTTTTAAAAGTACAGGATCATGGAAAATGATAGAAATCATGAGCAAACATAGGATAAAAACAATGCATGAAACAAATTCCATGAGATA
>PVJX010013653.1:0-46846 GCA_004027295.1 Dolichotis patagonum | reverse complement strand
GCTGACTAATTATTTAGTACAAAGCAAACAGAAGTGGAGCAGAGTAGAGCTCCTTCTCTCCGAGCTGGAGCTTATCGTGCTCCAGTGTTCACCCTCTTAAAGCACGAAGCACGCCTCACTTTCATCCCTGGTTTCCTTTGATGTAATTAGTGGCCAGAGAGCTGGCAGGACAGTACACAGAGGAGCGGGGCAGGCGGCACACAGAGATTAGAGACCCACGTTAAGCATGTTGGTCTTAGCAGGTCATTTAAAGTCCAACAAGTATTTGTTTATTTCAGTTGCTCCTTGTAAAGTGTGGTGAGATGGTCACAAAGATAATCTGAATTCTCCCCTTCTGGTCCCCACACTGTTACACCACTTAAATGTCCTTTCTCCTGTCTGTCCATGGACAAGGCTCTTTTCATCTGATCCGAATGCTTCTGGATGAATACATTCTCCTGGCCATGGAAACTCAGTTTAACAATGACAAAGAGCAAGAATTACAGAATTTATTGGACAAGTATATGAAGAATACAGGTATTGTAAAATAAGTTCTTTATATTTTTCTTTATATTTATATTATATTAAAATAAGTTATTTATATTAAAATAAGTTCTTTATATCTTTGTTGATCCTTAAGCTCAATTTGCTAGTGCATAAGTGCGTTTATAATAATCTCAGACTTTTCCTTTAAGTATGTGGCCACTAACATCATACAGTAACAATAACTGAATACTTTTTGCCCCTTGTTTATACATAGAATAGCCAGAGCTCTTTACTGGAAACTCAGAAGTTTACAAAACTGATTTTCTTAGTTTCTAAGAATTTAGATGTAGATGGAGAAATAAGTAAAATAACTGAAGAACAAAATATAGTTCAAGATAATACATGCAGCATAATGTGTGTGTGTGTGTGTGTGTGTGTGTGTGTTAGAAACAAGTTTTATAGTCACCTAAAGAAGGAGGCCCATCTATTTGGAATGGGAAAATTTGTACTGTGAAGATTGTTCCAGAGTGGAATATGCAGTGCCCTTGGGTCATGCACTGACATGTAAACCCAGCACCATGGACAGAATCATGGTTCTGCCATCTCCTCTGCCACGGGAAGCATTACTTAGGAGTTTCCAGATTAATTATTCAACCAGTCAACTAGAAATACTAGAATAATACCAGATTTCTTGTTTTAAAAAATCCTTCCAGATGCCAGTAAAGCCACCTTCACTGCCTCCCCAAGTTCCTGCTTCTTGGCCAACCGTAATAAGGGGAGCTCGATTTCCAGTGAGGCGGTGAAGAATGAAAGCCACGTGGAAGCCTATCTTTCTCTGCCCTCCGGCCAGGCTGGAGGCCTGGGCCCTACTCTGCACCCCTTCCCTGTTGGGGGCACGGACAGCATGCATCTCACAGGTACCTACCGGACAGAGAGAGTTGCCGGTAGAGTTCAGCACACCCTAAATCTGTTCCTTTGTTTTTCTTAAAATGCCTAGCCCCAGGGAAGTACAAAGAAGAGTTACATTAACAAATTTATGATATTTTATATGATTTGTAATGCTTCAGTTAAAATTGTATAAAATTTAAATATTATAATTTAGAATACTTTTATGATTTTCAGCAGTTACCATTCATTTTTATTGATATCATTATTCACATGTCTCACACTTTCATGCTTGATAATTTATATTAGATAAATGAATAGTTCTGTTCTTCATTTAGTGGAAGAAAAAACTATCTTTGGTGTATGTAAGATATTTTTAGTTATTGTTATTGCTATTGTTTTTCTGAAGCAAGATCTCACTGTGTTGCCCAGGCTGGCCTCCACCGCATGGTCCTCCTGCCTCAGGGTCACAGAGCTGGGATCACAGGTGTGCACCACACCTAGCTTTTTGGTGCATATAAAATCTTTAATATGTTTTGAAGGTTAAAAAAAAGGGCTTCTTATTGATTTTGATGAGATTTCTCCTCCTATAAGGTAGATTCAGCCATTCTAGGAATAACTCTTACAATAATTTTACCCTGTGGTCTAGTGTCCTTTTTGTTTCTAAATGAAGTTTAGTGGCATAGATGAGTTACTATGGAATATTTCAAATCTGTTCATCACCTTGTGGTTTTTTCCTTTTTTTTTTTTGGTACCAGGAATCAAACTCACAACCTCACGCTTGCCAGGTAGGAGCTGTGCCACTGAGCTATATCCCCAGCCCCAACTTAAGCCTTTTGAAGTCCTCTTATGCACATTAACTCACTGGGAACACAGAATTTTAAGCCTGGAAGGGCCTTGTCCTTCAGTGGTCCAGCTGCACGATGGAAGAGGGGCGTTCAGGGAGGTGGTAGCATTCACAAGTCCCAGCGCATTAGTGCAGTTGTCGGGTTTGAGCTGACTCCTTTGGGCCACGACCACTTTGACATTGGAGCATTTTTCTTTTACCCTAAAGACCCAGCCAGAAAACTCAGCGTGTTTCTTGGCTGAGGAGCAGGTGGGCACCAGACCCAGGGTTCCCAGGTGTGATCTGATCATCTGCCCACTGGGAACCTGGAGTCTCCTCCTCGGTCACTAATTCACAACACCACTGTCGGGATCTAAACGTGTTGTGGAGGCTTTAAAATCTGGATTTTCAGTGCTCCAGTTATTTTTGGAGGGTAGAAACAAACCAAAAAAAATTTTTTTAAAGGTGTGCTAGTAAATCTTTAAAGACTTTTAAAAGATCTGAGTCCATTCACTTCAATGTGCCAATAAGTAAATGCACGGGGCATTTTTTTCAGGTCAAATGGAGCTTTCACAGAGCAGTGGTCCTTTGATGACTCCGCCCATTTCTCCAGCCTTGGCCAGCCGAGGAAGCGTCATCAACCAGGGGCCGATGGTAGAGAGGTCCCCAAGTGTGGGTGCTGTGCTCCCAGTCACCTCTCACTGCTCAGTGTACCCTGAGGCCATTTATCCTGCTCTGCCCCAGGCCACCCATGACTTCTATGGGGCCAGCTCAAGCTATCAGACTATGTTCAGGGCACAGCCTAATGCCTCCTCAGGACTCTACCCTCGTTCAGAGCATGGCCGGTACATGGTGTGGACGGAACAGCAGCTTTCCCGAGACTACTTCAGTGGCAGCTGTTCTGGGTCTCCGTACAACTCCCGGCCACCCTCCAGCTACGGGCCATCCCCACATGCCCAGGAGTCGCACAGCATGCAGTTTGTCAACACAGGAAGTTTCAGCCTCTTGAGCAGTCCTGGGACTACCAGCTGCCAAGGAGCAGCACTGCCTTCTAATTCTCCCAATGGTATGAAAGTGTAAAGAATTCTCCTGGCTTTTGTGAAGGCAAAAAAGCAAACTCAGACCCTGAGCTATACCTCTGCCCAGTAGTGTCATCTACACAAGGCTTCCAAAGATCACAAAATCTTAGATATTTGGGAATGATTTCTCCAAAATATAAACAGATTTCCTAATTCTTATGGCAGAGTTTCTCTTAAAAGTACCACACATGATAAAATCAAACCAAAGACCCATGTCAAGTCATACACTTGAGACCAACCTTAGCAGGTCCAGGAGTGTTCTTCCCTTTAAAATTATTTTTAATGGGGAATGTCCCTGTCAGAGATCAACAGATTTTAAAGAGTGGCACAAAGCAGTATCAATAGAAGCTGGGTGTTACAGGAGCCAGAGGCTCTGTGGACCCTGTGAGCCACCAGTGCAGGCTCTGGGCTACTGTTGTGAGGCCTTGCCCTGCCACACTCTGTGGGCCCATCTTTCTCCCACAAACAGGACTTGGAAGGTAGTGTAACCGATAGGCTAGTGGGGTTTTTTCTTTTTTCCCTGGCAGACTTTATTAACTCAGATAAAGAAAATATGACAGCTGTGTAGTCTGCATCTCAAAATTAATATGACAACTCCTTTTGAAAAAGTACACAAGGCATAGTAACCTACACCCATATATAAGCACAATTCAACTCTATTAATCATAGATATAGATGTAATATTTATGGTTTGATATCTGTAGGCTCTTTGCAATCACCATGTAGCTTTCTCCTCCCTGGAATGCTCTTTCTTTTAACTCTCACAGTGTATTCTCCACCTGTGCTGTCCTAGGGTACTATGGAAACAATATCAGCTACCCTGAGCCTCACAGGCTGGGACCCTTGGTGAACCAGCATGTCTCTGTCATCAGCAGTGTACGCTCTTTGCCTGCTTACAGTGACATCCATGACCCACTTAACATCTTGGATGATGGCAGCAGGAAGCAGCCTGGTTCCTTCTACTCAGACACATCAACGCCAGGTGCATGTCCGACCCCAGTACTAGGTAAATTGCTTTAGTGACTCTTGAAACCATTTGAAAAAGTAGTTGACCTTAAATATGCACCCCTTGAAGAAATCCTGCAGTTTGCAAGAGATGTGCTGCTAGCACCAGGCAAAGTGTCTGCAACACAGTAGGGATTCAATAAATCAGTGAGTGCAAGAAAGAGTAGAAACTAAATCTAAAGCCAGGTACAGAAGTGCACACCTGTAAATCTGAGCTGAAGCAGAAGGACTGAAAGTTCACAGCCAACCTGGCTTATGTGGAGAAACCCTGTCTCAAAATAAAAATAACTTGTAGAAAGGGTTATGCATGTATCTCAGTTGCTTGCCAGACATGTGAGAAGCCATGGGTTCAATCCCCAACACATGTATGTGATGCACACACAAAAACACCTACATGTACACTTAGTCTACAAGAATTAATCAGTGTGTTGTTACTAACAACATACGTATTTAGGCTGCATCCATGTATAAATTTAGTTTCTAAAATCTTTAATAAAGGTATATGTTCATTAAGAATCAAAGCCAACAGTTAATGTTTCCATGAGATGTTTGGAGTCTTCCACTGGAATTGATTTTAGATCAGTGTAAGTACAGGCGTTGATAGTCAGGGTAGAAGAGAGCGAAGTAAGTTCCTCCCTGCTCAGTGTACCTTTCCAATAAGCAATCGGAAGTGCTTCTTCCTTTCCTGAGATGGCAGAAGCTTCCTGCACAGCTCCACAGCTCATCTCTCACCTTCTGCAAACAGTCATCACTTCTAGGTTACTCTAATGAAGCAGAAAATTCCACTTCAGGAGGTTCCTCAGCCTAAGACTATCATGTGCTTTGTTGCTATTGTTACTATTAGTTCTGTTTACTTGTCAGATAATGGAAGCTCTGAATCACACGGCTGACAGTGTTGGGGATTCTGAACTTTGTCAAAGCTGGCTTCAGGGTAGAAAATGAATAGAGTTAGCAGGACCAACAGAATCAGGGGCCTCCTTTAGAGGCTCCTGCAGAGCCCAGTTTCTAGTGACAGACAGTGAGTAGGCAGCCACCAATCCCAGCCCATGTGGCACACCTGTGCCAGACCCCAGTCCAGATAGGTGGGTGCGGGGCTGATTAGGCTACCATCCTTGCCTGAGGAAGCTTCCCTTGTATAAGGAAGAAGAAGGTAAGGATGCATCACCAAGGTGATTTCAGGTTTTCTGAGTTGATTGGGTAGCGTGAAGTGGTGGCCAGGGATGGAAATGCTGCTTTGTGCAGGGTGGCTGTAGAGGAATCCTGAGCAGATGCCTTTGAGTGCAGCATGTGGGGAGGGAGCAGTGCGGTGAGAATCTGCCAGTGGGGTTCTGGGCAAAAGAGATGCAGTGCAGAGCCTCTGAACGGGAACAAGTTTTGAAATTCACTGGGCAGAAAGAAATCCAGTGTGGCTTGGGCATGGTGAACAAAGAAGACAATAGAACAAATTGAATCTGGAGCAGAGCTCATTCATGCAGGACAGTGATGGCAAAACTTTTAGAGCTTTCAGTGATAAACAGGCTGCTACAACACACCTGCCATAAGTTTGCCACCACTGGTATAGGGTTCATAACCAAGGGAAAGAAGCTAGTTTTGTTCCAAGTGTGGGAAGTCATTGCTGCATTTGAAGAGTGTGAAGGTTAGCTCTACATTTCTACAAGATCATTCTAGCTGCTTGCTGGAAGGTGAAGAATGAGAGTGGTGAGTGTCACCAGGCCTGTTAGGAAGGGCCTGTGTTAGGTGAGAGGTGATGGTACAGATGAAAGAAGAGGCAGGTGATAGAATAGAGTTTTAATGGTAGAACTTAAGATGACATTGAGTTATGAGGTGTAGAAGAAATAACAATTTCTACCAAGATAACAAATGGGAAAAAAAGTGATTGCTCTGATTACATGCACTCAAATTTCAAACAGTGTGTGTGCTAAATGCAAGACTAACTACAGAAGCTTAAAGTGAGTAGCAGTTACAGAGAAAAGAAAATGTCAATTGTCAATTGCAAATTATGTTTTTTCCTTCCAGCCTCCAATTTGCAAACCCCAATTCCTTCCTCTTCATCCCAGTGTATGTATGGAACTTCCAACCAGTATCCAGTGCAAGAAGCCCTAGACTCCCATGGAGCAAGCAGTAGAGAGATTGTGTCCTCTTTGCCTCCCATCAACACTGTGTTTATGGGAACAACAGGAGGAGGTTCCTAAACCAACCACACTGGGTGGAGTAGAAATTTCAAACACTTCTGTGAAGGCTGAGATGGAAATGGAGGAAATACTGAAGGTAGCAGCTGGAAATGGTGGCACCCATGCTATGGGGAAACTCAGTGGTGGATGGTCATGCTTGTGGTTTGCTTTGTACACACATAGCTTACAGTGTGCTCTCCTGTTAATCATAGCTTGAAACACTACCAAATGAAAGCAGTGGCGATTTGAAGATATAAACATTTCAACTACCAGGATTTACTGTTTTACTCTTTAATTTATTGAAAATCTGTATGCTCCTTCTTCTTTGGTTTCTTAAAAAAAAGTATATTTAATGCCTTTATAATACCTTTAATTTATTAGGCTCTGAGAATCATTGTTTACTATCGCTTGTTTGACCAAAAGTCAAAAATGTATGTTCTACCTCCTGTGGAAATGTTTACAATGTCCACTTAATTCAATTCAGCCCAGACTAAAGGGGCTTGCCTCTCAATTCCTGGACACTAGCAGGATGATTCCTGTTACATAGCAGTAGCCTAATTCTGTGTAACTAAACAGAGATGACAAATGTTTTCCCTCTATTTAAAAAGATAAGAAATAAAATAAATAATGTATGGAAATATATTTAAAGTCTTGGGCTGGTATTTCTGAGGGAAGCTGAAGATTTCCAGGGACAGCACCTTTGGATATTAGTTGAAAAAAACAAGGCTGGTTGATGCGATAATTCAAGAACTCTGCATGTAAGACCCATCCATATAAATACCCAAGAAATGTGAGTTGTAGACTATTTGAATATCCTTGAATTTGCGAAGTCTTTTATTGAGTACTTTGTTTATAAATTGAGAGTAAATGAGAATTCTGCTATCATTTAGAGACCAAAGCTAATTCAGAAGTGAAGAATTCATCACAGACAAGTTAATGCAATTTGCTAACCCTATCTCTCTTGGTTTATTTTTCTTTTCCATATGTCTGGCTTGAAAATATTTTGTCAGATTCGTGGCTTATGTAGGAGATTTCTGTTAACTTGATAGATTTCGCCTGTGATCTTATGACAGGCCTCATGCTATTCGGATTAAGAATTAGGTTATCCTATAAATTTCTGGTATGTCATGAAAGTATCTCTATGCCCCAAACATACATTACATATCTTTATTTACTTATTTATTTATTTATCTATTTTTCTCGTACTAGGGATTGAACTCATGGCCTCATGCTTGCCAGACAGGTGCTTATGCCACTGAGCTAAATCCTTGGCCCTGTACTACACATCATGATGCATTTTGGTAAAAACAAACTGGCATTGTATCCTGTAACAATGAACAGTTTCCTGTAGACTTCTCAGAGTTACCAGCATTTGTTCTCCTGTAAAATACCTCTCATGGCCAACAATACCATGGCCAACAATACCATGAGAGGTATTTTACAGGAGAGTAAAATTAAAGGCTTGGAGGGAAATAGTAAACAAAACAGTTTTAAGAAATATTTGGCTCTAAGCACTGCTTTAGTAATCAAATTTTCAATGTATAGTAATTACGTGTACATTTAACATCCAACATGTGCCAGACACTGCTCAAGACAACATGGAGAATACAAAGATATGAAAGATGAGGCCATACCATTAGAATATTTTGATGCAAAGGAAAGAGGATGATGTGATAGGATGTAGAACTTCATTGAAGATTTTTGAGATAAAAGCAAAGTGGAGAGCTTGTGGCAGTAATTGGAGGGTACGGGTGGACTGGATGGGGAAATTAGCCTAGGAAGGGCTGTTGGGAGGGCCCAGCAAGTGGTTTAGCAGATAAGCACAGAGACTACTTGAAAGGACATATTAGAGAGAAGAATAGAATCATCTCGAAGAAACTGAGCATGATTAGAAAGAATAATTTGAAGGACTTTCCCTAGCCCTGCTTGCATACATGCTCCCCACTGAGTTTAAAGCATGATGGTGGAAATAGTTGGCTCTAGAGCACAGAGAAACTCTGAAGACAGATGAGTAGCATCTCTGGGTTTCATGTGTACCTGGCTAATGTCACAGTGCCTACTATGAAATCTCCCAGAAAAGACAGGTGACTTTCTCTCTCCCCTGGTGTGGAGCTGGGACTTGATCTGTTGAAGTTGAGTAGTGTTTTTCAGTACAGGTACCACTGGTTTTCATGCAGGACAACTCCTTGTTTGGTAGCACCATATCATACAGTATATATTATCCTGGACCCTCAGACCCTGAAATCTAGCAGAACACCCTCTCCTAGTCACTGTGGCGATCAGAACACTTTCTGTATTTCCAAATACCTGCACAATTGGTGCTACTGCTACATGAGTTAAAGGTGACAGCATCTTTATATTTTACCTAGGAGAAGCATGAGATAACCCAATATCTCTCTGTCTTTTAGTTACATTCACCATTTAGGCATTTTCCTTTGACAAGTTGAAGCCTGGATGTTCAAGGCATTTTATGACAGTCTTGTTAACTTTAATATAAAAGTTATAATAACTTTATAGTATTTGTATTTGAAAGTAAATTAGTTATTCTTTAAATGCTTTTGTTTGGAAATTGTGGAGTATTAGTAAAATGAAGTAACTTGTTTAACCCAATGTGTCTATGAAGTGTAAACTTAAGGTGAGAAAACAATTTAAGAATGCTAGGGTTATAACTCAATTCTTAAGGTGCCATTTTCAAAGTTCATATAGTAGCTGGTGCTATTAATAAAAGACAAAATGACAAATGAATGCTCATTTAATTCAGCCAATCCTTAATGCAATTTAGAGACCAAGAACATGCTTTATAATAATTTTAAACCCAGCTGTGTTACTAATATTGAATCACAGATTCAAAAGGACCTGGTTTATTTTCCTTGTGCTAGTTAGTATTGAACCAAGAAAAATCTGAGCTGTTCTTCATTATACATTCCTACGAATCCTTTTAGTTCAGGAAGTATACTTCTTAAAATTTACAAAAAAAATTTAAGCTAAATTCTAATTACACTTGTGATGTAAAAAAATCTCTTTGGTCCCACTTCAAGAAAGAAGGATTCAAGGGCCCTTCAAAGTTTTATCTATGTGTGTCTATTTTGGAAAAGAAAAGGGTGTCACTGTGCCTGAAAGGTCAGACATTTGAATATCTAACAGTGTGAGGGGCAGATTTTCACATTAGGGAATTGTCTCACTTCAAAAGCCAATTATATTTCTAGTGAAAATGCAGGTAGAATAGTAAGCTCGAGGGTCATCCCCCTAAACTTTGTCCATCGTGGTGTTCTGTGTTAGTATCCAACCAACTCAGTCAGGGCATCTGAGGGTCTGTGGCCAGAAAATTACCAAATCTGTACAGAGAGAGAGAGAGAGAGAGACAGAGAGACAGAGAGACAGAGAGACAGAGAGACAGAGAGACAGAGAGAGAGACAGAGAGAGATCCGAGTTGTGAGGCAGCTCCAGTAGGCATCCATGGGTGGGACTCTTCCAGTGGGCACTGCCAGGGACCCATTGCTCAACACTAGAGCAGCATTGTGCTGTTCTGACACTGAGGAGCGAGATCTAGCTCTTGTCTATACTCTTGGATTTGCCCCTAGAGCCTCCAAAAGACATGATCTCTGCTTGGTTTTTCAGGACATTGCTGCTTCATTACACTTCCTGGTCCACAGTAGTACACATCTCTTCTGCTGAAAACCTGGATTAGCAATAAACTACAAGCGCATTGATTTGATTTTTGGAAATTCAGCGTGTAAAAACAGAGCAAAGAATACTGCCAATTGTTAAGTTTCTTTTGAACCAATAGTATGAAAACATAAAAATCTGACATATTTATGGGTTATCAGGTGATATTTCAATACACTTACACACTGTATAATGTTTAAATCAGGTCAAACATCTGTTTCCTCAACACATCTATCATTTCTTTATGGGGAAAACACTCAAACTCATTTCTTCTGGTTTTTTAAAATCAATAGTTCTTAAAAGTCAGTCCAGATAGTGCATTTTGCTTCCTTGCCCTTTCAAAATAACAGAAAAAAAAGGAAAGAAAGAAAGAAAGAAAGAGAAAAAGAAAAAAAGAAAAAGAGAAAGAAAGAAAAGAAAGGAGCAAAGAAGAAATAGTGGGAGAGGAAAAAGGAGGAAGGAAACACCTCTGAGATAAAGGAACTCTGAAACTCAAATTTCTAACACCTCAGAAAAGCTAAGGCAAATGACAGTGATATTTCTGGACCTTCTAGAAAGGGATGTGATGGGATGTGCTATATAAAAGAGACCAAAGTTAATCACCATAACAGTGTCACAAAGGCAGCTATGTGTTTGCTTCTACTAGGTTATTGTCCACACTGTATTTTAAGGGCAGATTTACAAGCCAAAATGAGTTGTAGAAATTTAAACAAAAGCCTTCCAGAAAAGTAAACAATAATGATTATGACATACAGCACATTTTGTTCTTTGGAAAAGATAAGAAAGATGAATTTATATAAAACATTATTGTACTATCTCATTTGATTACTGAACTCTAAATTAAATCCTTGAGTTTTTTAAATGGCAGAGAACACAATCTATCTGTTCTAAAAGCACACTGATTAAATGAAAAAAAATTTCATTAGCAATGGCTGAAAAACATTGGTTGTTTTAAGTGTATTCTGTTAAGTAGTTACTTATTGTGAAACATTTAATCATAAAGTCTTAGCTCTATTCTGATTCATAAATTTTTCAAGTACTTTTCTAACAGCAAAATCTTATAAATAGGACTTAATTTTGACTGATCTTGGCTATATAATATCACAGTACAAATGTTTTTATTATAAAAACAATTACATTTCCAGAATGAGTAAAATATTTTTTGTAGTATTTAATCTGCCTAGAGAAATCTCTGATTTTTTAAAATAAAATTTCTCTTTAAATATCTGTAGTTCTGCTCATATTCATGCAAAAATTAACAAAGACAGAGTTGGCCACTCCTGAGTTGGACCCACTCACTTGTCATGTCCTAGGAGTCTCTCTGTCTCCTCATTCGTGCGGGAAGCTTTGGGTACGAATGTAGAGCACCATTAGGTTCACGTTTCAATTAAAACCTTCATTTTCATATTTACAAATCCTTTATTTATTCTTGATAATTAAAATTTATTTATTTCTTAAATAATTTCAATAAAATATTGTGGTAGTGTTCTTCATTGAGATTTTTTTAAGGAGTTGGTGTGTCGAAGTTTCAAAAAGTTTCTTTTATCCCAATTTTAACAAATATGTCAGCTCTTATTGGTAGAAGAGCACCAGAGCTCTCTACTCCAGGGCCCAGCAGATTATGAAGGAAGACAGACATCAGACGAAAGAAGGAAGGGCAGACATGAAGCCACATACTCCGCAACTGCGAGACGCGAAGGGTGCCCTGGGAACTGTGGGAAGAGTGAGGCCACAGCATGCACGTCAGAGAGGGCACAGGGTGACACTGACCAGGGAAGCTACCAGGAAAGAGTGACATCTGACCCGGGCTGAGGGCTGCTAGACTTGGAGTCTGCTGGGGAGGAGTCTTCGGAGCTTAGCACTGGTGAGCAGCACAAGTGCTCAATTCAGAAATCCAGCATGGGACCTAAGGTGTAGAAAGACATGGTAGGACACAGAGGGTTTGGAGAGCGGTCCACAGGTGTGGGGAAGAGGTTCCGAGGCTCTCAGAGAGTGTGTTTTAACCAGGACCTGGCCATTTGTTGACACAGTGTGGGAAATTTGTGACAATCTGTAAATAATCGCAGGAGGCCAGGGAAGACTTGAACTGAGATCTTTGTGAACTCCAAAAGGCTAAAACATTTTTATAAAGATGTCAGTCTTATTCTCCTAGACTCCACAGTGAAAAGTTATTTAATAGTATTTCATTCTTTTGTGTTCCATGAAAACATATAATCAAGGAAGTTAATCCCACATTCTCTGTGTGTTTTAGAGGATATTCTAATTTGGATTTTTTTTAAAAAGTGATTTCAGCCAATAAGAACAAATTTTAGTAGAAATCACTATTCTTTTTCCACAAATCAATCCCGGACTTCTTTCAACAATGCATCTAAATGGAAAATAAAACGATATATGCCTTTCCATGACATTTGCCTGTATTTCTGATGTCATTGACTTAATGCTGAAGTTAAAGGGAACCAAAGGTGAAGAGGTCAAAATCAAGATGTACCAGTGTGAGGTGGTAATCTTGCCTCTTTCCTTTAAGTGGCAGTGGAGTCTCCAGGGAAGAACTGGGTGAGGAGTGCATTTACAAGAGTGAAAAATTAACTCATCAGTATGATACCTGCTCTAAAGCAAAGAGAAACCATTGTTTTTATTAGTTGGGGTGGTATTCTCATGAATCAATAGTTAGAATCAATAGGTAGAGGTTTATAGCCTTCAAGCATCTTTAAACACACGGAGGCAAATATGATCTTCATGGGTAGTTTGTTAATCAAGACTTATCATTTGGTTTTGTGTACTTTAGCTTATTAATGCTTTACATTGTGTACTTTAAAGCATTAATACTTATTAATGCTTTACCTTCATGAAAAATAAAACCATTCCAATATTTGATAGTAAAAAGTGGCAATATCCCTCGCTTCTGATTTGGAAGGTGATACAGCTGCACTGTTTGCCACTGTCTGACCCCTGCCACGCACACACCTGAGCTTCACTCACTCCTCACTGTCTGGACATCTATATGATTGACAATGCCCATTTCCACTCTGCTCCTCAAAGAATCTTCTTCACCTAGAAAACATGCTCAGGGGTGGGGATCCAATGTGTTTTCACAGGAGATTGAATATCTGTCTGCGGGATTAGAAGCACAGTAGAGAAACCCTATTCAAAGAGAACCAAACTTGAATAAAAGATAGGCTCTTGGATTTCAGGGGCCTGTCCTATGGAGAATCTAACCAAGACAGTAAAGGGAAAGGTGGCCAAGAACTGAGTGGTGAATCCTGGAGACCAACAGCAACAGCAAGCATGTCTTCGGCACAAGGGTCATGTTAAGTGGCCAGGCGTGAGGAAGCTCCTGTCCCAGGTTCAGTGCACTCAGGGGGTGCAGAACGCTTGGGCGACCCAGGTGTGTCTCCACTTGTGCCTGAAGAACACCACACCCATCTCCAGAACACCGTCCAAGAGGTTACACAAGCCTCTCTGAAGATGTAAATCATGCAGGAGTAAGTCAAAATACGATTTCAAAGTAAAGGCCAGATATGCAGCACCTGAAAATATCTCAAAGTGCAATCTGAGTTTGAGATCACATTAGTCGTGGGACAAATAGAGAACTTTCTGGAGATTCATCTGTAATTGTACCCTTAATACTAATATTTACCACAGAAGGCTTCTGAGAGATTAATGGAGCATTTGACTTAATTTCTGAGATGGTGTACAAACTCAAATAAATGGTAATTGTCACTAATTATCACCATTCTTAGTTTAATCCCTTGGAATCAACAGTATTATTAAAACAATGCAAATGTTCTTTTGTGTCTTCATGTGTAATGTAGACTGCTTTACTACTACTCGAGTTATTTAGTATGATAACCTAGGCTGGAGACAGTTAAATAAAAATTCCATATGTAAAAGTAAAAGAAAAAAGCAAATGTAAATGGTTAACCACTCCAAAATGGTTTCACAGAAGCAACACTCCTAGGCTACAATATTATCTTATTGTTAGATGTAGAAACAAGATTACGAGCAATTTTTTAAAGGATTTATGTTATGCCTGTTTTATCAATTTCATCTAAAGATGTGAGCAGTTCCTGTACTCACCAGTAATTCTGAGGCAAGCACTGTTAATGTTCATTTCAGTCTGATTGTTTTTGTTTTCACTGACCTACAATAAATGGTCTGAAAAATATTAATATTTTTCTGTGAAAAATTTGATTAACAGTAAAGTATTTTTCACTGACTAATTTTCTTCCCCTTAAAAGTCAACACATAATTCAAAAAATTAACCTCCCCCCAAAAAAGACTCAATCAAAAAAGGGCAACTGAAATGAACAGACACTTCTCAGAAGTCCAAGTGGTCAATAAACACCTGAGAAAATGCTGTCTCCAACTATTAGAGAAATGCAAATTAAAATGACACTGAGATTTCATCTCACCCCAGAAAGATTGCCCATCATCAAGAAATCAAACAATTAGATACTGATGAGGGTGTGGGAAAAGGAACACAACCACTCAAAAAACTAAAATTAGAACTTCCATTCAACCCAACTATTTCCCTTCTAGGTATCTTTCCAAAAGGATTAAAGACATCATATTATAGAGATACCCACATACCAATGTTTAGAGCAGCACAATTCGTAATACCTAGATCTTAGAAGCAGCCTATATGTCTACTGACAGGCAAGTGGATAGAGATGTATTTATATGAAATGGAGTACTATTATGCCATAAAGAAAGATAAACTGGAGTCATTTGTAGGAAAATGGATGCACCTGAGACCACAATGTTAAGCACATACAAGCTTCAATATCACATGGTTTCTCTTATATAAATTAAGGGAAAAGTAAATGATAATAGGATATAGGAAGACAGATATTTTGCAAAAGAAAAGGGGATCAGAGATGGCGGGAGAGAACTGAAGGAGAGGATGAGGATGCAAAGGAAACTGAGGTGTGCTATGTGCCTGCACCAGCTCCCCTGAAGACTGCAATCAGTACTTTCTGCAACACGGATCCATTTAAAAAATGAAAAACAAAAACAAATAGAAATTCGCTTTATTTTCCTGTTCTGTGATTAACATGATGCCTCCATAGAATGCATTGCAGAAAAAAGTCAATTAAAGTAGAATTTTAAAAAATACTCTTGATTAGATTCATCATCAGAAATTGGTGTGTTAAACATTTCTAATGCTTTGTGACAGCAAGGTTGCAGCGGTGCTCTCTTTGTTACTGTTAGAAGAAAACCTTCACTACATCCAGGAGCAGCCCAAGCCACGAAGCTGAGTATCTCATCAGCTGTCAAACATCCCACCAATGATGTTCACAGTCCCTGCGGCCCACACGTCCCCTCCAGCGACGTTACCATGAATCATCCTGTCCCTGGGTTGCTTGAGAGCTGAACTCTGTGACTCAGCCTGAACTCCCTGCCCACCCCTCTTCCTGTCTCTCCATTTGTCCTGATTCTCTTCCCAAGTTGTCACCTTCTCTTCCTTCTCAGGTGGGACTCACAGAGAGCTCTCCTGGCTCTTGGGAGTATGAACTTAGTCCCAGCTCCATCCTTCCCCTCCCTGGAGAGACCTTTCTTAAACGCAGGCAGCTCCTCCTCAGCTTTTTTTTGACCTCAGCGGAAGCCTTGCCCTCCTTGGGGCTGGTATTAATTAATACAATGTATATGTATGCTTTTAAGGATTTTGTCTGCATTTGGATGGTTTACAGGATTTTTAGGTGGCAAAAGTAACCATTCTGTAGGTCTTGGGATTTCCTTTATGCTTTGTGGCCAGAATAGAAAAATATAGGCATATGAATGATAAATGGTTCAAATAGATGAAAATGCTTATAAAAATCAATAGCTCTAATGACTCTAAAATATTTAAGGACATTAGCATTTGCCACAGACGACATGGAAGGAAATCTTATTTAATGGAAGTGTGGGCTCCATTCTCATTCTTTTTAATGTGAGACAAAGTGATATGAAAGGTTGAGAACAACCTTGATAGACCTCCAAGACAGACAGGCACGTGAGGCCTAACAAGCTTAGACAAGAGTGCTATTGCACAGGGTCCCACAAGCTGAGCGGATTTCCTCCTTTCCCACTTGCATCTCTCGTGCCTGGCTCATTCCTGCTGACTTTCCAGGATGGACGTGGTATCTCAAGAAGTCTCCCCTACCACCTCAAAGTCCAGTGGCCCCTCTGCATGCTCCTCAGTAGACCCCTAAATTCTTTTGTATCTTAAACCAGATTCCACGCTCTTGGGATGGCTGAGATAATCGCCAGGTATATTGATGTATTCCCACAATTATATATACATGTGTAACAAAATTTCAGAGCATCTTTAAACTCATAATGAAGGCTGGAGATATGGCTTAGTGGTAGAGCCTTTGCTTTGCATGCACAAAGCTGTGGGTTTGATCCCCAGAATCACCCACAAAATTAAACTCAGAATGAGGAATCACCTGTGAGTTCATTGCCTAACAGTCTGCATGTTGAATGATCCCTGGAGCCCACAAGCAGGCTGGGCTCACAGCCTCAGCATTTAAGAGGAGACAAAACTATACAAGTGCAGGTGATCTCTGAGCCTGGGTTTCCATAGTCACCAAGCATAGGGAACAAAGATGCACCACTTTTTTTCCTTGTCTTTGGATATTATTTTGTTTTGGCTCATAGGCTGAAACACAAGGGAATTAATTCTAAGAATTAAGGCCTTGTTATTTATTTCAATAGGCTAGGGTTTCAGCAAATATTGATTAGTTTTCTGACTGACTGATTTTTGGGATGGGCTAGAAGAGGCCTGTGTAAGGCAAGGGATTCATGGCTACACCCTAAATAAATGCCAGTGGTTTTGCCCCAGGAACCTGATGGGGGATGTTGATTGAACAAATGATGGACTTAAAAATAACAATTATTCATGTAATAGAACATTATACTTTTGAAAAATTAATAATAAATATGTATATATATTATCATTAGATAATAATAACTTTTGGAAATAAAGTAGAGGAATGATATACGAGAGTCTGATTTTATGTGAAGCATTTTGTTTCCTTAAAAATTGTGAAGTGAATATATCAAAAGGTTAGATATTTATTAAAGTAAGATGATCAATACTTTGTCATTATATTATAGTGTCCTTTTTGGTAAATCCAAACATTTCATCATAATGAGATCTTGTTGAGTTTTAGAATTAAGGCTTTACCAGTTGACATTTCACAGGGCAGAGTGGAGTGAAATGTGTGCTGTCGAGAATTAGTTATTAAACCCCATTAGCAAATCTCCAGAGAGACTCCTTAGGCAGTAATAAATACTTCATTAGAGAGGAATTTTTCCTTTGAAAAAATTTAAGTAAGTTTCCTAATTATATCAACAAAAAAAGACTTAAAAGTTTAAAAATGAGGAACATCCTCATATAATTTTAACTCTGGTAGGTAAAACCTATAAAGATTTTATACACACATATATGCCTGCATGTGTATACAAACTATCACCATTCTGTGCATATTATTTATACTTATACAAATCTGGATATTTTTCTATGTTACCTAGTTTCCTTTAAGAGATGATTATTAGCTGTGTAGTGTCTTTGTATGATTGTATTATAATTCAATCAACTACTGGATTTTTAAATCGTTTCTACACTTGAAAAAGATAATGATTTTTTTGCTAAGAAATGTTTTAAAAATCTTCCAATCCTAGAACAATTTCCAATGAATATAGATATAATTTGTGTATATATATATATATATATATATATATATATATATATATATAATTTCTTTAGTATAAAGAGTCATTCAGAAGATGGAATACATTTCCCTAGTATTCTCCAGAGACAAAACATCAGAACATCCTGACCAGCTGACAGCATAATTGGGAGATGGAACCCCAAGATGTACATAGAGCCCTATAATGGTTTTTACCTGCCTATTTCAGGGGTGGGGAAGGGATACCACACTAAGAATGTCTAAATACAAATTTTAAGGGATGAGTACTGGTCAGTGTATGTGATCTTTTAATCCTCATAGCAACCCAATATAATATATTACATTCATGTTTATGATGAACGTTAGGAGAAATTTTTTTGTAATACCTTTAGAATAAATTAACTTTGCTGGCCTGAAGGCAAAAAAAAAAAAGAAAGAAAAGAAAAAAAAAAAGAAAAGGACCATCACAGCTTGAACATCTATTTGTGGTCAGATGCCTCTGGGCTTGTCTTTGGAGGAAAGAAAGGCTGAGATGGTGAGCACAAAGTACCCTGGAGGAGACAGCCAGGATGGTTGGTGAGGATTAATCCATGAAATGACCTCACACAGTGAAACTCGGCACCGTGGAGAGCAGGATTTGATCCACCATCAATGGCAACGTCGCAATTCAGTCTTTTGAGTTTAGTTAATATTGCTGAGGTTATAAACACGTGGCTTCCTCCCTTGAAATATTTCTCCATGCAAACACACCTCTCCATAGCCTAGCAACTCATCTACCTCTGTTTTCAAGGCTGGATGTATCTCGCATTCCCTTAGATAACGGAATGACAGAGAAGCATCTCCCACATGTACCCTACCCACATCTCTGCCAAAGGTTAGTACAATGAAGTTCAACAATCAAAGGCTTCTCAGTTTTGTTAAGGAGACCAACTTTAACTTGGACTGTTTGTTTCATAGTCAGGTCTTTGCTTTCCTGCTTCCATTGATACACAAGAATATTGCAGAAGGAAGACTCATATGTGACATAAAAGTGGTGTTTAGTGCCTGGAATTCCTTGGATTACTTCGACTTTACCATCAATGACAAATGTACTGCAGCACTCAGGTAAAAGATGGTTGAGGCCTCAATGCCTGTGATGAATTTTATATATTAAAAAAAAAGAATATGGATTAGGATGGGGAGGGTGGAGGTGGTAAGAGAAATGGAAAAGAAAGGGGCTGACTAGGGAGCTGGTAAGTTATGATGCCGATAACTTACCAACAACTGGAGGAGGAAGCGTAGTGCTTCTGTGGGGTTACTTTGATGAAAGGACAAAGGATAATGCTTTTTAAACAAACTAATTTTGAGGTGACTTTGGGACATAGCTGGATAGGTGTTTGCAGTCTGAAAATCAGGTGAACTACTGTATCATATTTTAAATATGTACATGATAGTCATATAGTCATATAGATAGATTGCTATTGAAACTATAAGCAAGGATGTTACTGCCCAGAAAGAGGTCCAGACTGGGCAGACCAGGCATTCTAAGGAAACTAGGTAAGGCCAGATAAGATGTCTGGCAGTGTGGTGGCACACAACTGTAATCCCAGCACTTGGGAGGCCAAGGCAGGAGGCTCACCAGTAGTTTGAGGCTAACCTGGGCTACATGATGAGTTCAAAGCTAGGCCGAACTACAGAGCAAGACTCTATGGAGAGAGAAAGACAGGGATAGGGAGAGAGAGACAGAGATAGAGACAGAGAGACAGAGATTGCCTGACTGTCTGACTGCTTGAGAGATATCGCTCCTGGGACATTCTCTATTAACAGACTGTGAACCATCCGTTTCTGGACTTCCGTAAGGTCTGCAATGTGACTTGCCTGAGCCTGAGCTCTGAGGTTTCAGGTCTCCCTTAAAACCCTGATGATTATAGAATAAAGCAGAATCCAAACCAGAAACACTTCCCTGCTTAGCTGAGCACTCGCTTCTTCCCTGCTACATCAATGATAAAATCGTCTAGCCAGGTTGTATGTCTCCCTCCGTGATACAGTTCTTTCATCCAAAAGATTAACTTCATTATGTTGTCAGCAACGCTGCCACAAAATCTTCATGATAAGCTGGAGATTATTTCTAAATCACAGGTGACTAACACAGTGCATAACACTCTGGCTATTTAAAATGGTAATTTTTAAGCCACTGTACTGTACTCACAGTACAGTGAACTTATGAAAATAGCAACTTTCCTGGTGAAGCAGGAGTTGTGATGTAACCATAAGAAGCCGTAGACATGCGTGGGCTGGTGTAAAGGAGACGTTAAACTTCAGCTTCTGCACAGTAGTGAGCTGCACATTGGACACCTTACTCCAGGGCTGACCGTGGCGTCCCGGCAGACTCACTTCCTTGTCCTGTGAGGGACGTGGGGACAGAGATTGGAATGTGAGGTTGCCGGGCTCCTGCATTATGATGTACTTTTATGAGCTGAAAGCTTAATATTGTGTTTTTTTAAAATTTCATAAATGTCTGTAAAATGGCTACGATGTCAAAAAGGCATGTAACAGTCTTCTTGGAGAGATGAGATTTCCTAGGACCCTTCTGCCTGGCTTTTGAAAAGAGCAGTCGGCTAGCAGTCACACTCCAGGTGTCTCCTTTACATCTTTCCCCTCTGAAGCTTACACTTCATGTGATGATTCTGGTCTTAGTGTATGTTTGTGCTTTGCAATGGTTACATTTTTTCTAAGGAATTGGCACATATCAAGTATTTATCATTTCTTGATCATTTTTGATCTTTTTAACCCTTAACCTGGAGCTTTTTCCTTACCTAGTTGCTTTGCCCTTCTCCTGAAAGTCTGTCATGTTTCTTTTATTGTACACTTTGATTTATATTTTGGGTTCCTCCATAAGAGAAATCAGGCAATATTTAACATTTTGCATCTGACTTATTTTGCTTAATATTATGGTTTCAAGATCCATTAATTTCCCTTCAAATGACATGATTTCATTCTTCATTATGGTTGACTAATAACCCATTATGTATACATACCACATTTTAAAGATCTGTTCATCAGGTACCTGTTCGGCAGATAGCCCACTTACGTTATGTAGCTATTGTGAGTTGGGATGCTCTATACACAAGTATGCATATGTCACTAGAGTATGATTTGGGTTTTTAGCTCTTTTGGGAATATACTCAGGAAAAGTATAGTTGAGTTAAATGGAATTTCTATTCTTGTTTTTTGATTTGTTTTATTTTGTTTCATTTTGGTACCTGGAATCTAACTCAGGACCTTGTGTTTGCCAGGCCTATTCTTTTTCTTTTTTTTTTTTTGCAAGATTTCCATAATGGTTGGAACACTGTTGTGTATATTCCCCTAACAAAGTAAAGGGTTCCTTTCTCCTCCAAACCTTGTGTCAGGTTTCTGACTTAGATCTCTGCCCAACTAAGAGAGAAAAACTCCTCGAAACAGATCTGTTATTCATACCTGGGGAGTATGGCATTCAACAGGAAGCTGGCATCTGTCCTCACACAGCTTGACCTGCAGAGAGCTGGTTCCCAAAAAACCACAAGACACATGCTGTGCCTGGCAGCCTCCCCTGTACCCCACACTGCCCTGTCTATCAAATCGCCTTAGACCCCTACTTAGAAACCCAAAATTCTGCATCCCCCTCAGTAATACTTCCTTCCCCTTGCTAAATTCCTCTATAAAAACACCCTCACTCTTTTCTCAGGGCCAACAGTCTTTTCACCCTTGACCCAACTGCAACAAGTTGGTAATAAAGTCCTCACACATTGCTTCAATTTTACCTGCATCAGTGGTCTCAGTTCACCTTGGTTTAGCCATACACCTTGCTAGCATTTGTTGTTTGTTTGCTGATAACAATTTTGACTGGAGTAAAATAGAACCTTAGAGTTATTTTGATTTACATTCCCACAATGGCTAAAGATGCTAAGCATTTTTTAAATGTACTTATTTAACATTTTTACTTCTTTTGATGAGTGTCTACTCTGCTCATCTTCCTACTTTCTGACCTAGTTATTTGTTTTGGAGGAGCTAATTTTTTTTTTTTTTTGAGACAGAGTCTCACTATATATTTTAGGCTGGCCTCAAATTCACTATGTAGCCCAAGCTAACCTCCAAGTCATGGTGAAGATGATAAGTTTTTGAGTTCCTTATATTTTCTAGATATTCATCCTCTGCTAGAAGTTGGGTTAGTCCTCAGCGTCACTGAGGATGGCTGCGGCTCTCTTTGGGGGAGCCCTGGTCCTTACCTGGAGCGTTGCTCCCTGGCTCCAGTGCAAGTCCCTCAGCCTGTGGGCACAGATCCTTCATCCTGCTGGTGCAGACTTCCTAGCTCCCACCACTGACCTTTGGGCCTTCCCAGTGTACATCCTTGATACAGACTGGCATGAGACATTGTCGTGGGCTCTAGTTCTTCAGCTGGGCTTGTGCAGGACACTGCTGTGGGATTCAGGCCTTTGTCTGGATTCTTTGGGTCTCTAATGTGTGGATAGATCTCCTGTACTCTTTTGCATTTGACTCTTTGTGTGAATATTATAAAATAATCCTATAAACTATGTGTCCTGTATTAAATCTTTTTCCTTACAAACCCTGTGCCCTGTATTAAATCTTTTTCCTTACAAATCTTTTCACCTACAAATCCACTCTTTTTTGAATTGATGTGACAATTCTTCATCCATTCCCTCTACCCTATTGCCAGCTCTCCCTACCTTCCAATAGCAGTTCTCAAAGCCAGCATATCAACAAGCATTGCTAAGTCTCAGGGACCATTATCTAGAAGGGTGGAAATGTACAATTTCTAGAGCCAACCACTGGCAAGCACGCCTTTTTCCCCCTGGTGTTTGTCTCTACAAAAAACAGTATAAACAAAATCTGAGTTTAGAGTTCTGGAAATAGTGTAAACAGAAAGATATGGCAAAGAAAAGTATAGCATCAGAACAATGTGAAAGTTCAAGGTGGTTAATAGTTTTTTTTATACATTAGTCCTTAGAAGATCTGAAATATTAACATCATTAGAATGATTTGTCTTTGAAAAATCATCAGATTCATGAAAACTCCAAGATATCTTAGGAATTTTGTTAAAAACCAGAAGAAACATGTTAGTATACCAAAACCTGGATGAATTTCCTCCTTTGTTATTCTTCTTTACAAATAAGCATTTATTCTGGAAATTATGATTAGTAAGTATGTAGCTATAGGATGCATAAATGTATTTTGATGTCTCTTGGCATAAACTTGACATATATGCCCACTGCTTAAACTTAGAGAAGGAAAAAGAGAAACAAACAAACAAACAAACAAATAAAAATTATGGTGCAGAAAAAGATAATAAAAATGAGCAAGGATGCACTTCCATCCAGGTGGCTCTTCCTGCAAATGCAAGAGGTCATGCTGTAGCTGCCTCTTTGTTTCTGTAGACTATTTTCCTTTTGATGGTGGCACAGATGGACTCACAATCAGAGAGAACGTAAAAGGATTCTATTAGACAGGTGAGCTAGGAAAGCTTACCTATCTTCCTCTAGGCTTAGTTGATCATTACCTTTGATCAAATAAAAGGCCACATGTTCAGCTGCCCTTATGCCCTGGTTGCTGCAGTGGGAGAAAAAAGGAAGAGAGGGAAACAGAAAGAAAAGAAGACAAGATAGATGTTATATGAATTTGCATGCCATCTTGAATGCTAGCAGGTTCCATATGTCCAAGTTCTTCATTTTTAAATACAGAACATTTAAACACTCTATAAATGTGGTGAAAATGACTCACAATAAGTCATTCACTCCTTTTGTAGTGGAAATGATAATTTGTTGAGTTCAAACTTTTAAAACTAGAAATACTGTGTGATGTGCAGATAGTCAAAAAGCTAGATGCTGGCTTATATGAATAAAGAGTGAAGGGTAAAAGGAAGAGATATGAAATGAAAGCCACGGAGCAACTATTCTTCGTGGCTTCTGATTGCATCTTTATCAGATGCAACATGCAGAGAGCCACACGACCATGTATATGTGCAGACCACACAGTTTTAGTAATGAGGAGAGCATTCATGATTTTTTACATGGTGTTTTTGGAAATGCTCTACTGTATCATTGAATAATATTTTGTTTTTCAGTTCAGTTTACCACACTTGGTAGATAATTGAATGTATGCTAAGATATTTCTACAAAATGGATTGTGGTTTTTTTGCTGTTCCTTGTTTGTTTTTCAAAAGTAAGTTTTAAAATTCAGTGTTTTCTGATAAACATTTAAATATATTAGATATGGGGAAATAGCTTTCAAATTAGTATATGTGATAGCGAGTTTATCTTAAAAATATATATTTTTGCTATCATCAAGAAAATATTGGAAAGATAATTAGGCCTCAAAATTTCTGATAGTAATATTCAAGGTGGAGAAAGACTTTCTGTATAATGATTCCTTGTAATCATTAAATTTGGTTGACTACTAATATAATGAGGAAAAAAATCTAAAGCATCTCCTAATATAAGTTGTTTAAGAATTGATATTGTTGCAGTGTATACTACAAAGTATGTGCTAGTGACCAGGGGCTAATCTGTGTTTTCCTGGGAATTCTGCTACTCAATAAGCCTTAACTGCATCAGATAAGTCAGATCTGTGCAAAGATTTAATCTGGAATGTTTGTTGTGTTTCTAAGGGACTTTTTTGCAAGATCCAACTTTATTCATTCTAACTAAATCAAGGGAGAATAATAGGCATTATATTGGCCAATGAAAGACATGCAGACAGTAAATTTCAGAGATCTTGTTGCAATCACCCCAGATAAGATGTAAACCAAAAATATAACATACCACCTGTGCTTTTCCAAACCTGAATTTAAACAATAGTTGTTTAAATAAGGAGCAGGTTTTGGAAGTTGTGTCTGGTGGAGGTAAATAGATCAATGGGATGTGGGAAGCTCTTACATCTGAATAACAAGAATGGTTGGAATGCTGAGAGGGCAAGAGGCTTGGGGTGGCTTGAGCCTGGAAGACAAGGAAAATCTTTTAATTTTAATATAAAAGGAAGCTGAATAAGAGATTTGGTTTTATTCATTAATTTTGAAAGATTAAACACCTAGACATTCAAGTCTTAGCATTAAAAAAGTGATTTTAAAATGATGTCATTTATCTGATGTTTAAGGCTACTGAGACAGAGACTTGACAACCAAGCAATTTGCCAACCTCAGCAAAAGGATCAAACTCAAGTCTATTGCCCCAACACCAGAAAGGCTGGCGACTGCTCAGTTCTGAATGTCTGATTTCAAGCTGTGAAGAGAAAGACTTTGCATGGCGTGTCAACTGAAAGCTACATGTAGCCTGTACAGACTACTTTAAGCTAGACTGTGAAAATGCATTCTTCCTTCCTGAATCAACAACAAAAACTGGTGTGCAGGATTTGTATCACATCCCTGCCAGCTTGCTCCTGACCACGTGACTACATCACCACTGTTCACTTTCCACAACTGAAGGGGTTCTGGCCAGAGGTGGAACATGTTTGTTTACCTGAATGCATCACTAATCGTCTTCCACACTCCTTGAAAATGTCTTTATGACTTTACATCATATATGATTGTTACCTAGCTCCTACTGCTAAATTTGAGTTCTCTCAGGGATGTATTGTAACTTGGATAAATAGATGCTTTCCATTCCATGGTTGCTCATTTCTGGGACTCTCAGAATCAAGCACATCCTGGAATAGACAGCTTGTGGTGCATCCTTGGTCAGAGACAGCATTTCTTCAGCATGGTATTGTTTGTAATCTGATGTCCATGAAGAGCGTATGCAGCTGGGTTTGTCAAGTAGTGTGAAAGCAGATCAAAGCTAGACTTTGTGAGCTTCACCTGGCAAAAGGAGCACAGCCAGGGATGGACAATGAGCAGCTGAGGCACAGCTGACAGGTTCTTGTGCTTTCTTTCATGTTTGATTTCCCTCATTTTACCAGCACAGAAATGAGAAGAAAAGCATCCAAACTGAACAAAAGCTAATGAGAGCATGTCATTAATGCATTCACATAAAAATCTAAAGAAATAAATAAAAATCCCTAAGTAGCATCAAGTTGATCTTTTAGCCATGAAGTTTGTTAGCTGTATGAGTTCTCTTCCATGGAGATTTTGAAGGTTCTCACTCTACCTCTCCCCATGTCTCACACTCCTCAGTTCAGGACTTGCCATGCATCTACTGCTTCCAGAACTGAGTAGGGAAGAAGTTAGATAGACACTGGCTCAAGGAAGTTTTAAGGAACATAGAAACTTCATGATATTCAGCTCTTTAGAAAGTATTGCTGCCTGAAATGATTATGAATGCAAAAAAAATTTTTATTACCTAAGCAGCCCCTGAGTTGCCAAAATAATTTCAATTTCTTTGAGGCTCTTTCTCTCCTATCAGCTTTAGTTCCTTTCCAAGCTTATACATCATTACATTTTCAGACACTTTTCCTGTAAATTTTGTCCCAATTAGAATAGTTACATATTCAAATATACTCCTGAATTTAAAGTTTACATAATATTTTTTTCTGGAGAAATTTTGAAGTTATCATAATACTAGTAAACTCATATTACCAAATTAAAAATAAAATGATACATTCTTCTCTTCCTAAACACAAATAGAATAAAACTGTATGAATTTGCCCATCTTTTCATATCACTTTTAATCAGAACCACTATATAAACATTGTCTCACCTGGAGAATTTCAAGATAATACATATCATTGATATGACTCCAGTGATACACACTCCTTAAATCACTACATGTCTAGCATATGTTCTGTGGAAGGTGATCTCCTCTTTATCCTCCATCATGGGATGAAAAGGATTATTTACTGACTGGGTTTTCTGGCCCAAAAAAGGTTTTAAGAACAGTGTCTCATTCATCTGGTTGCAGTAACTTCATAAAAAATAATCCCTGAGTTTGGCAGAGGATAAGTAAACTTGCAAGAGAAACTAGATGCTTATAACCAATTCTGAATTTTCATTTCATAAGCAGTAACACTTATCTTGAATTTTGGTGTACAATAAGCAAGCACCATAATTAATTGTGCAGTTTTTGTAAGAAATAATAAGTCTACGGAGTGCTTTCCATGTGCAAGGTGTTGCTATGTGTGTAATCTACATTTTCCTAGTAAGGTTTCACATCAAGCCCAGGAGGGAAGTGCTATTGTATTCTTGCACTTTACAGATGAGGAAACTGCACTAAAGGCAGGTGAAGTCCTCAAAGTTAAATACCTCATAAGCAGCAGCAGCGGCAGTGAAAGCAGCAGCAGCAACAGGAGCAGGAGCAGCTAGGAGTTAAAGTTACGCACCTTGATATGACAGCTTGGATTCTAAATTATTATCGATTTGCCCTTGATTGAATTTGTGGCCACCTATCCTCCCTTCTTACTCCTTTACACTCCTGCCTGCATAGCAGTCAGCTATTGGCTGCCATAAAATGCTCAGGAAGATGGTCAGAATGTCACCTTTAAGTATTCATCAGGAAGGACAGAGGAAGGAAAGAAAGAAGGAAAGTGGAAAGAATGAAGAATGGAAGGAAGGAAATAAAAAGAAACAATGAGGGAAGGAAGGAGAAAAAAGAAAGGGAAAAGGAAGGAATGTAGGAAGGGAGGAAGAAAGGAAAGAAAGGAGGAAAAAGGAAGGAAGAGGAAATGAAGGAAAAAGAAAGAAGAAGGAGGAAGGAAGAAGAAAGGAAGAAAAAAGAAAAGGAAGAGGGAAGGAAAGAGAAGGGAGAGAAGAAGAAAGGAAGAAGAGGGAAGGAAGGAAGGAAAGAAGAAATGAAAGGAAAAAGGAATAAAAGAAGAAAGGAAGGAAAAAAGAAAGAAGGGGAAAGAAAGGAAAGAAGAAGGGAGGAAGGAAGGAAGGAAAGAAGGAAGAAGAGAAGAAGAGAGGGTAGAGAAAAGGAAGAGAAGAAGGGAAGGAAGGAGAAAAATATCTTCAATAAATAATGAATTTTGTGACAGCTGGCAATTATTTTCCAGTTTTTTTTCTCCAAATTGATGTATATATTCAACCAAAGAGAATTTTAAAATTGCTTTAAAGTCCCCTAATAATCAATAATAAATGATGTACTACACAAAATCACAGGTGAGATGCTTAAGTTTTCAGATAAATCTGTCAATTATGACGAAAGTGAATGTTATGCTTTTAACTATACCAGACACTCATATATCATCTCATAAGACCCCACAATGATCTTGAGATGGCAATACTTTCATTTTCACTGTTATAGGTGACAGAATCTAAGCTTTGGCATGTTAACTGGCCTAAAAAGTGGCCAGGTCGTAAGCTGGGTCCTAGTCTTGATATAGGGGAACAAAACTCCCCACCTACTATGTCCGTGAGTTCATGTTCTCTAAAATCGAAGAATGAATTTTAGGAACAATGGAGGTTAAGAGTAGAATATATTTATTGAGAGGAAGAAAGCTTCTATCCAAGAGAGAGACAGAAGGGGTCCCAAGCAGGTTGCCAAGGACTCTGTCTTTTCCAGGGACTTTTATAGAGTAAAATGATGGAGTGAGACCAGTTTAAGGTGGGGAAAACTGGGAACTCACAAGGCAGATGGGCTTAAGGTGGCACATAAGTATAGTTAGCCAATATTAATAGTTCAGGTAAAATTGATTAAATTGGGGACAAATGGGGAAGCTAGTCATGTAGAAAGTGGGTATTCTTAGAAAGCAGTGACTCTTCCCCTTAGGGGGTTGAAAGGGTGACTCCTGACTTCCTTAGGGTGATAGGGAACTATTTAGAATATCAGTCCTTAGGATATAGATGCATTTGTTTGATCTTTTGTCTTGAGGCCTGGTCCACAGCAGAAGGTGTTTGTCTCCCCCACAGTTGCAAGGTATCTGGGCTTCTGCACTGGCTCCTTTGAGGACGTAGCCCTGTCTCACTGCCTATAGTATTTCTAACTAATTCAGCTGCCTGCAACAGTCTGATTCCAAAATTCATATTTCAAACTCTTTTGCCATGCATAGTAATTCCAGAATGCAGGACAGCCTCCATACTCTCTCGGAGGCTTTAACACGGGCAGATTTGACCATTCTTCTGTCTCTTCCTTCTGAGAATGGAGCCAAGACCTGCAGATTCTTCATCATGCTGAGCCAGTATATAACCCTTGTTTTTAAAAATACATTTCCATGTCCTGTATGCTCTGCTTGAGTTCCATCTGCTTGAGAGCCATCTCTTTACCTGCCCTCATCCACCTTGCTGGATTCCTAATGAGATGTGGCAATTGAGCAAGAGAAGGCTCAGGATCCTAAAACACCAAAATCTGTCTTTAATCCCATTGCATTCATTTTCTAATAAACCAGTAATAACTGCACAGATAAAAGGGGACACAAAGTACCTTTGGGAAGAGCTCTAGGTAAGGGGCTGCTTTCATCGGCACTTATTTTGAATTCTATGACAGCCTTCCTATTTGGTGTCTCAGAGACAGTTTCCTCCTTTTTTTCCTTTGGATATTTTAGTATATCAGGATATTTTAGTATACCTAAAATGAGGACTCTCAAGGCAAAAAAAATATATATATGCTATATAGATATAGTATATATATATATATATATATATATATATATATACTATATAGTATATTTTTCTGTACCTTGAAGGGAACAACAGTTTACCTTCTTGCAACAACAGATGGTTTTAAATGCAGTGATTACAAAATTCTGAAGGTAAAATGGTTTAATTACAAAGTCAATACAGCCTCCAACCCTGACTGAGTCTTGGTGTAAAAACAACAGACGGAGCAGGGCAAATGCTGGGACAATGTTTAACCAGAACTTTGCATAGCTGCTGCTGTAGGGTTTTCCATGGGGTTTCAGTAAACCACAGAGCACATGATTCTGAGTCCCTATTTGATGAATGACCTCAAGGAGAAGAAGAATTACACATATGTGTATAAATTTTACTATACAGTAATATACATATGCACAGTCTGACAAGGTCCACTGAAACCATTAGGGTGAGACAGGGCTCAATTTCAGAAAAAAAGATAAATAAATAAATAAACAAACAGTAAGAGTTAAGAGTACACAGAAAATATTTGACACTTGAATGAATTTGCATTTTATTAAAAGCAGAACATCAGTCTGAGATGAATCTTGCCTAGCATAAGCAAGGTCTGGAAATATCACTCTTTATTTCTAAAAACTAACTTGTCAGTTTTTCTTTGAAATTTAGAAGAAAGTTAGCATACTGGAAAATGATTGAAAAACTGGAAATTTTAAGGTTTTTTTAAAGTCAGACAAGAGAAAAAAATCTAGGTATTCTTTTCCTATGATTATCTTTTTTCCAAAATAGACGGAATGGAAAGATGAAAGAAATCATTAAATTCAGGTTTTAATTAAATTTAAAGTGAAACATAAAATTAAGGTGCCCATGAAAATGTTCCTACATGCTTAACAAAGTGGTCAAACATCAAATGACTTGGTTAGTGAGCTTTTCTCGTTGTGTTTATTCCATTGAATTACAACCATCTACAGAAACTAACAAAAGGAACACATGTACTTTCCTTATTTCCTTACTGCTGTGTGTTCTTGCCTGCTATCCACTGAACATTAATAGAGGCAACTACTAGACAGGGTCACAGGCTAGAAAAGCTATGGGAGGGTCTCAATGGTTAAGTAAAGCAAACATTTCTGATGGTCTTATCTTCAGCTCTCCTGATGTTAATAAATGTCACCAGGATAAGCTAAAACAACTCTTTCAGCAGCCCTCTGTGGAGAATTAAAATAAAAAGTGCTTTGCAATTTCTAATCTGTTTGGTTTACCTGGAGGAAAATGCCTCATTCCAGGAAGAAGTGACTGGAAATATATTTAACAAAATTTGGAAAATGTGATGTTGATGGTAAAATGTGGAGAAAAGGGAAATAAATGCTATTTTCTGGAAATGAAAATGACTTTTAAAGGTACAATTTTAAAACATTAAGGCAAAGTGAGTAAACTTCTGAATCATAATCACTATATATTACATTACTTTTGGAGAATCATTAAAATTTAATTGCCCTATATCCTAGCAACAGACTTCCATGTAATTGCTTACCTAATTTTCTTTTCTGCCACAAGTTTTCAAAAAAACCCTAAAATAGAAGGTTAGTTATTTTACTCTTCCAAATTTCAAATAAATCTAAGATACACTTTTGGGAACCAATTATTTGAAATTCATTCATTTTTTTTTCATTCTGCACTCTCATGCCCTTTATTTGGCAAATGTTCTAATGTATTATAGACTGAAACACAGTAAGACACAGACAATTCCATGTGTCCTATGTGTACAGCTCTGTAATTTTTTACAAATTAAAAACACCTATGCAATAAGCCCTCAAAGCAAGAATCAGACATCACCAGTATCCTTCAGACCTTTATTGTTCCCCCTTCCCATCCTGATCAGCTCAGAGGAACCAAGCTCCTGCCTTTTACAGGAGTGACTGCTTTCAACTGCATACTATAAATGGAACCATACTGTTTGAATGCTTAAGTCTGCAGCTTTTTTGTCTCAGCATTGTGCTTTTGAGATGCCTGTGCCCTTTTGTATGCAGTTAAAGGTTGTTCATTCTTACTGTGTGTGTTTCCTCTTGTGGGTAAGCCACTACTCCTTTCCATCTTACTGTTGACAGGCATTTGGGTAAGTTTGAGTTTTGCTCTAATAGGGCTGCTAAGAACCTTCTGGTTCATTTCTTGAGAAGCACGTATCCCTATATCTGCCAAGCATTTCCTAGGGATGGAATGATCCAGTCAGGTATATGCAATCCATTTACTGTTTGTTGATACGCCCAAAGCTGTATCACAAAGTGAGTGCTTGTAGCAAGCCTTTTGCTTCTATGTGCATGTACAATGTGGATTGTGGTTTGTGCATATATACACAATTTTATTTATAGTAATGGTTTTATTTACATATTGCAATGCTTTTTCTACTTTTCTCATTTAGGAATATAGATTAAGAGCTATTTGTGCTATGATGTGAACATCAAGTCTGTTATTTCCAATTTGAAATCATCATTCTGATGGAAAAACAATTTGAAAAAAATGTATAACAACGAGGGATGACTTCACCCACCAGTGAAATACTATAGTCTCATTTAAAACCAATTTTTTAGAAATTATTTGATTCTATAAGAAAATATTTGTGAAAATGAGTATTTTAGAAAAAGATATAAAACTATTTACAAAGTGGGATTCAAATTTTATTTTTAAGTGAATATATCAGAAAAGAGTACACTAGATGTAAACAGCACTGAGGGTGCATTATTTTTCTTCTTTATATTTTTCTGTACAGTATTTCCAAAAATATTATACCAGGAAATAATAAGAAAATAAGTAACAGATGAATTATAAAGCAGAGCAATGTCCCTATGTGAGTTCACATGTTATAATGGATTCTTACTTACTAATAGCCTTTGCTTTCTGACTATATTTCCATTATATGTCACATCACCATTGTCACCGTCTTTATCCTTTGTACTAAGCATTATTCCTAACTGCAAATTTCAGCTCATTTTAGTATCTGTCTTTCCCTGTGACTAGCTGGACCCGTTCTTCCATGGAGAGAGCTTCTCCTCCACGTTAACTACTAACAGTTTTCATGTTTCTGGATCTTTTGTGAAGTCTGCACTGGAAACTCTGTGCCAAGCTGTCTTTCCTCTTCTCAAATTCACTTTTAATTAATTGAACTATTCTACGTATCTCACACGGAGAATATTTTAAATTAAAATTGTCATTAATAAATAGAAATGGGACTGCACGCTAGAGCTCTTCTACAATGTTAATGTTCATTTAGGAAGGATTCACACCACTGGACTTCTTCTTTAACTCGTCTTTTCCCTTTGGCAGAAATAAGAACAGGCATTTTTTCAAAAGGAACCAAGCCCAAGCCTTGAGAATCAGAGAATTTTTCATAGTTTAGAAAGGAGAGGAGAAATCACCCGAGCATCTACCACCGAGGTGGAGCGGCTCTCCACCTTTCGTAATTGGATAAAGCCTCACTAGGAACAAACATTCTCACTTCTTTCCTGGAACTCTTTCAACTATCATATGCTGCTCCATTTCAGCCTAATCTTTCTCCAGTTGTTGGTGTTCAACCTTAAAACAAGTATTACTGTAGAAAATCCACGTCCCTAAGTTTTGATTTAACCTTTCCCTCTCCTTATGTTCATTTCTTTGTTAACCGATTATAGATAATCTACAAAGAAAATGCTCCAAATCCTAGAACAGACAGGATTTTGTCAAAAGAGAATCACAAACAGGTTTGTATTCTGACTTCCATGGGGTTGTAGCGTTTCCTTTTAGGGTCCCTTCCTCCATACTAAGAATTGTAAAAGTTTTAAAGCCATAAAGAAGGGTAGGTAAAACAGATGAAATGTGAAATGGGAAAAGTACTAAGGGACATGACAAGAACAATCTGGCCAGGCAGCTGGTTTGGTAAAGGCTCCTCTCTCAGGCTGTCCCTCCCCTCCCGTCTTGTCATGTGTATCAGTGGCCCCCAAGCATCATGAATGGACTCAACCAAATCTAGCATTTGTGATTGGTTTGTTGTCTAGTACTCGGATTGGTGGTATGAATGCTACACACACCTAGGGGTAAAGCCAGCATGTGTTGTAATGGCAGGAAGAAGATGTGTCTCTCTCTCTTTCTGGTTCATGCCTTGCTGTTTGCAGCCAGGCATGAATGGTGGCCCGCCATGCCACCCTGTCCCTTGAAGCCAACTGAGTAGGGACTGAAACCTCCAAGAACGGTAAGAAATAAACCTTTCCTTCCCTAACTTTGAGTGTCAAACATTTTGTCTCAGCGACAAGTAACTAAGACATGTCTTGTTTCAGGCAGCTCTGGAGAGGGCGTGGCCAGCACACCAAGTCTGTCCTGCTTGCTTACTCTTCTCTGTCATGGAACCATGTCTGCTCCCTTGTCCCTATTCCCTGAATCATCACACACATAAATCTCTCAATGTGTTCACTGGAGAAAGAGCTGATCTGAGTGGAAGTTGCCACTTTATCCTTTCTTCTGCCTCTAGTAAAATGCAGGCCCTTATGCTCACTTGATATTTACAGGGTGAGCGACCTGACACTTACCGGGTGATCTAGGCCCCTTTGGCTGTCCACAGTAGCCTGACTGCAAAACCGGAAACTCCAGGCAGAATGGAGGGTTCTTACTCACAGACTCCTATGTGGGCACACAGCTGGCTTTGCCTGAACCCACGGCTAAGACATTTCTGCATAACATCTCTGTATTTTTGATTCATTGAAAAATATTTTCCAAGCAGTAGATAATCAAGGGTAAATAGAGGAAAGCACCAGACATAATAAGCCCTTTTTTTCGGTTAACAACTTTGACTAATGATGGCAACAAAATTATTGAAGCCTGCAATAAGCCATCCAGGGATCAAATAGGTCACCTTATGACCAGTATTAGGACCAAAATATCCTTTAAAACTAAACACTTTGGGGTTACTAATGTTTCCTTTCCTCTCAAAATTTTTGTGTTGAGAGGAGGTATAGGAGGAAATGTATTAGTAACAGTAGGATGTGAAGAATAACTCTAAGTACATTAAACATCTGTTGATGGAGCCATTAGCACCATTTGTAGATACTACCACCTGGCTCTGATTCCATTTTGCTTGAACTTTAGTACCTGAGAATATACTATAGCATTCATGTTTCACTTCTTTTAAATCTTTTACTACTGCATTAAGTGGAGCATAAATACCAATCAGTTCATACTGAGATAAAAAAAAATCTGTTTATGGCAAAAATAAAATGCCAGTAAGATGATGGCAAGGGTTAACCATCACTTAGAGGGATGGGTTACTGATCATATGAGAGGAAGTCCTTAAAACAGCAAATGGAGGTGGGGCAAATGGAGGTGGGGAGATTTCTATAATCTCCTATTCAGGTGAGAGAATGTCAACTCCTTCCTCTATCACTTCTACAGATTATTTTCAAGTGTAACATTAGACTGATCGTAGACAAGAGCTGAATAAAACAGAATCTCAGAAAGAAAGGTCTCCATTTTTGCTGAATGCGCAACCTGAACCTATTGTTCTTTCCTGAAAAATGTGTGTAAACAAGCACTTGCTCTGAATGTCAGTAGCCTTAGAGTCCAAGCAAAGTCCTCTCCAGAAAGATCAATTGTCTTCCTGTATTTATAGCCCACTCCTCTCCAGAAAGATCAATTGTCTTCCTGGATTTATAGCCCACTCATCCTTTGTCTTCTATAGCACATGGCCCACGAGAGATGGGACTCAGTGACAAAATTCTGCTGGCATCTGGGCTCTTCGTGTATCACCATGTTCCCCAAAAGATCTGCAATATCTGCAGAAGTGTTCCCACAGGTCTACGGAGTTAAGAACTTATGTTTAGTTTCTCTATGTGCTTAGCATTTGAGAGTTTAGGGCTCAGTCTGTGAATGCTTATGGAATGGAAAGACCTAGCCATGCATTTGCTTTAAAGTGACCATCCTGGATCATCATTACTGGTGCAATTAATCCGTACAGCTGTCTTTGTAGCTCCACATACCATAGTTTCACAGCATCCTCGACATTGCTTTTCTCCTCCCAAGAGGAAAGAAATGTCATCTCTCTGTCTCCTGTTACTTACGTGAACCCTTTAGATGATCCCTGAGACACTGTGGAACTTTCAGTCAGATGTTTGCCCAATATTGTGACTCAAAGGTATGTCTTGGACGTAGGTTGGATGGCATTGGTGGCTCTGCCATTGAGAGCCCCATTAAAGACATCTGCTTTGACCCTTAATGCAAATTGATGGTGTGCATTGTAACATTTAAACCTTCAATATTCTTTAACAATTTGACGCAGGTACTGCATTCAGTTTTACATAGCTTGTAATGGATAATTTCTGTTTTAGTTTCCTATGGAAAGTGATGGTTGGGAGATTTTATATATATATGTATCTATATACATAAATATATACATATTTCATGAACTGTTAAGTAAAAAATAAAAATGTACCTCAGCATACAGTAATGAAGGATAGTTACTGATAGCAGAATTGCTCACCTGTCCCTCTCCCTTTCCTAGTGTTTCCCAATCTTGCCTGGCCTGAGCTCTTCTTTCTGTACTCTTCCTTCATCCAATGGTCGCACTGTGTTTCCTCCTGTTCTCTGGTTCAGCTGAATACTCTCCAGCCAAGGTCCTGCCTCTGCTCCATGTTTTGTTACTAGATATTAGAGCTGTCAGAGAGGATTCATTTCTTTACCCTCTCATTTGACATTTGCCTCCACAACATCTCTTTGAGTCAAGGACTTTTCTTATTCTCTGTTGTAACTCTGTTGCACTTATCAATGTGTGGTCTATAACAGGTGCCTGATGAACACCTGTTAAATGAATGGAATCGAATGACTCATTTATTCATTGAGCGAGCATTAACAGAGCACCATTTGTATACAGGCCCAGCACATTAAGCTGTTATAATCTGCTCAGATGCACTGCTACTTTGAAAGTTCTGAGGATGTAGCACAGATGAAGATGAAAAAAAAACAGGGAAAGAGAAAACAGTGGGCTAAGTCCTTCCTGATGAGCTCCAGGAGCCATGGCATCAGAGTTAGGGTGCTTGTGTAGACTTGGAAATCCTGTAGGGAGATTAGGAAAAGGTTATCTAGATAAGCATTACTATGCTTCTATGGCTTCCCTGTCAAATTACCATAAATTTAACATCTGCAAATGACATCTATTCATTCTTTCACAAGTCTGTGGGTCAGAAGTCCGTTTGGGCTTAGCTCGTTCTCAGTTTAGAGTCTTACAAGTCAAGACTGAGGAGTCAGTGAGACCGTGCTTCTTTCTGGGAACCTGGGGTGAACTCCTTTTAGGTTCAGTCAGATTGTTGCTCAACTCAGTTTCTCACACTTGCATGGTTTAGAGCCCTGCTGGATGTGAGCCAAGCTCACTCCTACTCCTAGAGACTATCTTTCTTCTGAGAATCCCAGCCTGCCTCCTGGAGGGTGGTGTAGGCCCTGCCATGCTTTCAGTCTCTGCCACATCTCCATCTCTCAATCCAGATCTCTCTTTTGCCTCCTCAGAGAAAGTTCTCTGCTTTCCAGAGTCTATGTAATTACCTTGGGTCCATGTAGATAATCTGGGGGTAATTTCTCTGTTGTATGGTCTACAATGTAAATAGATCTTTATATCTATAAAGACCCTTTTGTCAAATAACACATAGCATTAACAGGTTCTTGGAATTGATGCATAGACATCTCTAGGGAAGCACTGTTCTACCTAGCATGTAAAATATAGCTGGCTAATACATGTCTTCTAATTAATTAGCAGTGAGGTATTATATCTTCTAATGAATTAGGTGGGAAGAGGGGAAGAAGATTGCAGGCAATGGGGAGAAAACAGTTGAGAATCACAGAGTCCTTGCCAGCTATTACCATGGCTATCAGGGTGTGGAGGAAGGATGTGGACAGGGCAGGTGAGACAGAAAAGCAGATGTTGACAGACCTTGGTCCCTGTGTGGGAGTCTGGACTTCATTACAGCAGAACCAGGTATGCACTGGGAACTCTCAGGGTTATCTGTGGAGATCCCAGGCGAGGGGCCTGGCTCCAAGAGCAGAGGTACTGAGCCTAGCACTCTAGGAACAGTCAGTGATGTAAAGAGGACAAAGAGGGTGGCCGACGTACAGACTGCATGAGGAGGACTCAAGTGCAGATGTCCCCACTTGCTGGAAACCGTGAAAGGTCATCCACCCCAGGTTATTTCACTCAACTGTGTCTGATGACAATCATTTAGTTGTAGTACCTACAGTTCCCCTAGATAAAGATTGTCATTGTTTAAAAAATGCTCTCCCTCTCATTGTGGTTCAGTTCATTAGACTGACAATTCAATTAACAAGACCCACATTAGAAATCTACTCCGCCAAACATCAGCTTCTGATGGTGGGACAGCCATCACACCTCATGACCTTCTGCATACAGCCCTTAATCAGAGAAAGGTGGACAGCAGAGCTGGGCAAATGGCACACACTTCAAAAGGCAGCAGGAAGACTGGCCCTGGGTGGGAGGAGGAGCAGGGTAGCAGCCAAGTGTCCAGATTGGAACCTAAGGGTGGTGAACCCAGCCAGCGACAGGGGTCCCAGTGTGTCTGCAGAGGTGACCTATGAGCCTGCCGGGCCAGCGGTGCAGCAGCAGTTTGTCAAAGTGAAGTCTGATGGCAAATAATGATTCTGGCACATGTGCACACACGTGTGTATGTATGTGCGTGTGCTGAAATATCTACATCACAATCTGGAGAATTTGAATTTTATTTTTTTTATTTTTTTATATTTCATTTTAAAAGGGAGTAAAATTAAACACAACAAAACAGAACAGAACGGGAAATAAAAAAGCATAAATTTCAAAGCTAGACAACTAGAGATCTTCATTATCTGTCATACTGTCTCTTGTTTTCTTCCAAATGGTTGTCCTTATCTTTGCATATGGGGAGCTCATACTAAATAACATAGCCAATCTTTTCACAAGACGTGTAGTTCACTGGCTCCCACTTGCTAAGCAGGGGGGAGAGGGAGGGGGTACACGGGACAGCGGACAGGACGACAGGACGACATGAGATGTCTGATTCTCAGCCCACATGCTGGCAGGATCACAGCCACCCCCGAGAGAGGGGAGGAGTTCATTGTTCTCCCAGCTCCCTGAGTCAACCACACGGTGCAGGTCCTGACATGCCAGGGTCTCTCTCCTTCGGGCTGCCAAAAGTCTTCCACACTCTCAGGCGTCCCCCAGAGAGGGGAGGAGTTCCTTGTTCTCCCGGCACCCTGAGTCAACCGCACGGTGCAGGTGCCGAGGCTCCAGGGTCTCTCCCCTGCAGGGCCCCCAAAGTCCACCATACTCACCTGCTATTTCTTTCTGATGAATTTATCATTCCATTTCCAAAGTTCTGAAATAGCCAACAGACCACAGAAAGAATTCTCTTTAGGCTCTTGTTTGAAACCAGCAGCTATAGCCATCTGCTGGCCTTGCTTCAGGGCCACAGAATTTACATTTTAAAAATCAACCTTAAGAATGATTTTACACATGAACTCCCACTGTACAATTGAAAGAATATGTGAGAGAGAAAGGGACCGGAGGCTCAGAACAAGGGGCTCTGTCAGGAAGAAGACAGCTGCTCATGTCAGCACACCCACACTCTTAGTTTCTATTTTCTTCCAAGACAAAAAGAAGTTCACTTTTTTCACTTTTCCTTCTTTACTAGGTCATGTTTGCAGTGCACAGCAGTCACAGGCCGGGCATGGACAGAGCCCACCTTGATTACCCTCCTCTCCCTGCTACTCCAACTCTCGTTTTCCTTACCATTTGAAAAAGTCTCCCTACTTCCTATTATCTATCCTTGGTTTTGCTTTTTATATTTTGGCTTTCTCATATAACAGAAACCAGGTGATGCCTCATCTTCTGTGTCTGATTCATGGTACATATGATACATATGGTACGTATCATTTTGCTTAGCATTATGGTCTTCAGATGCATCCATTTACCTACAAATGCCTTGAATTCATCCTTTTCATAGCAGAGTAATGCTCCTTCATATACAATAGCACATTTTCTTTATCCATTCATTTGGTAGTACACATATTGACTGTTTCCAAGATTTGTTTTTCTACTCTCTCCAAAGACAAGTAAAAGTTTATACATTTCGATCTTGCTCAAGACTTGGTTTTCATGAATCACTGACTAATATCTGCCCAAGCTTTCTACTGCTTGTTTTTCAAAGATGCATACATTAATGTGATTATTCATATATGTACTTTTAAGTATATTATGTACATATGTATAAGTACATATCTGTAAAATCATATGTACCATACATATAATACAAAATGTATATATTAGACCATTATATATATTTACACATGCATGTACTCACGATTTTATAAAATTATATGTCAATTTTTACAAATATTCTTAAAACCTTTAAAATAAAATACAAAATTATTCTAATCACCTGGATATTCAGTTTCTAATCAAGATTTCTAATTTAGGGTCAAGAATATAGCTCAATGACACAGTGCCTGCCCGGCAAGGGCGAGGTCCTGAGTTCAATTCTCAGTACCAAAAAAAAAAAAAGATTATCTAATTTAATTGTCACTGACTGCTGGTTCCACAGCTGAATGGCTATCTATGATCCTGTGTTTTATGCCTTAATGAGAAAAAAGAAAACCAAAGTGATTTGTTCATCTTAAATAAAATCAAATGATGTTGCACAAATTGTAGGAAAGGGAGAATCGGAACAGAGACAAAACTAAAGAGTAGTGGAAAACCAAATCATCACACCGCCACCAACCCACTTCCGGCCTTGAGAGCGCTGTCTCCTGTTTCAGGGAGACACTTGGTGCCAGCAAAATGAAACTGCCTGCTGCAGTCAACTCTGTGCTAACATGGGAGAGTTTGTAATTTTGCTTATACATAAATCGAACTTTTGTTTTGTCTAGCAAGGCTTGTATTTAGCTGTATCTATACATATATAAACTACTTTATTATAAATCAGTTTAAGTCAATTCAAGAAAGGGGTCCTTGAGAGCAGTTGTTTTTCCTAATTCACCTTTCCAAGATGCAACTCTATTGTTTATTGTTATTCATAGGACGATTATACCCCAGTGATACAACTGAGGATGAGGTAGGAAGAAAAACAGGGTACTTAGAGGAAAGTAGTGTCAAAACACTTCTAAGTTTAGAAAAAAGAAATATGATCTCATGGGGGATCTTCTCTCTTAATTCTGTACTACAAGCATGCATATTTCTCTTTTCTACAAGTTAATTGCACTTTATATGTGAATTGAAGCATCCTAATAATCTTATTTATAATAACAATATCTATTTTTGTGCTGAAGTTTCTTGATAGGATATCAGAACTTTAAGAGTTAAAAAAGACTGCTAAATCCAATTCAGACACATCCACACATTTGTTTTCACACATTAAAAAATATCCCAGACAAAAAACCCAGGGCTGGATG
Organism: Dolichotis patagonum; assembly: GCA_004027295.1. Lineage (NCBI taxonomy): Eukaryota > Metazoa > Chordata > Mammalia > Rodentia > Caviidae > Dolichotis > Dolichotis patagonum. The sequence continues at coordinate 6,149 of PVJX010013653.1, read as the reverse complement.
GACTGAAGGCTGTCAGGCAGCCTGCTGGAGGCTTGCTCAGGACCCGAGTTCCAGGTCAGATGTGCTTGCAGCCTATGCCTGCAGCACCTTACCTTTCTCCCTCATCTAACTCTGAACCACTGAGAAGGGAAGTGTCTTCCTTCCGTGCTGGTTCCAGAGCTCTGTGAAGACAGGGGCCTCTCATGCTTCATTTCTGCTGCTGCCCAATGTTGAGTACATGTTTCACAGGAGAGTAACAGCAGGGAAGAGCAGAAGAATGAGGTATAATGAGGGGAGGAAGAAGAGAAAGGAAGGGAGGAAAGAGACGATGAGAGCTCCAAGCTGTTGATCTACTATTGGTACCAGACCATGCCCTGTGCACAACACTAAATCTACCAAATTTTTCAGGCTTCACACTTGAGATCGCTCGCTGGTCTCATACAGAAAGGCCTTTGGGAGCATAATCCAGTTAACCATGGGCTTTGAATGAAAGATCCCCATGGAAGTAGCAGTACACATGAGCCACTAAAACTGCATTCCACTCCTGGCACAATGCCTGGCATGTACAATGTGCTCAAAGCATATTTATTGCATAAACATATGCAGGCAGTCTTTAGCCAAGTGACTGTATTTTTACAAGAGACTCAAACACAAGAAACTGGTTCTCTAACATAATGAGGCAGTTGGTAAATTCAAAAGAACATGATGACGTCTCCCAACTGACTAGAGCATAGAGAAACAAACAACCACTTCCAAACAGTTGTGCTGCAGAGCATTGCCTGCAGATGTGGAGACAGCCACCACACGGGCCCTACTGAGTGGCAGGGTGAGGCATTGCCCAGTGTGTGATTTTGCATGTGATCCATCCTCCTTAAGCTTCAGTATTTTATGTGTAAAATGGGGACAATGACATTTGCATTAGAATTAATGTGTACAGTTGCTGGCATGCAATATGCACTTAATCGATGACACTTAAAAATTGTTCTTACTGTCACTGTTATCCCAACATGCAGAGAAGTCCTTCCTTTAGCATTCTGACCAGCTCCTGGGGGTGTGGGGGGGTTGGTCACTGGCAACATCCAGAGAAGCTGGGCTGGACTCACCTGCGTCTTGGGGCCTCCACAGCCAAGGCTCAAGATCTCAGTGATTCCCTCCTATTCTAAAGGGTGAGAAACCCAAATTCAGAGGGACAGTGTGAAGAACAGTTTGCATTGCTCTAAATGCTCATAAGATTATTTTGATGGGATAAATTGTCAGCAGTTTTCTTCTCCCTGTGTACTGCATGCAAATGAGCTGTTGAGGAAGCACCTGGGGCCCAAGAAGGGTAACTCACTGTCTGGAGACAGCTAGGCTGGTGGTGAGTTCCCCTGCTTTTTATAGAATGAGCGCTTGATAAAGTTGGGCTGGTGTGTTCTTAGAGGTCACCAACTAGGCCAAAGTGGCTCAGCTGTTACTGAAGTCCCTGTGAGTCTCTTTCTGTGGCTTGGTTTGTTTTCAAAGGTTCCGAGTACCTCTGCCTGTCCACCTCATTCATCGCCCCTCAGCCTTGAGCAAAAAGCCCCTCTGCTTTCCAGCCAAAATGTGTGCGAGGTCCCTGGGCCTCGAAGAAAAGGTCTGCACCCCGGGTCCGCTCTGTCTCCCGGGCACACATAAAGGGCCTCCCGGTTGGAAACCGCAGGACTGTTCTCTGGTCTGAGACTGTCTTCACCTCGAGCAAGCAGCAGGGAACATAGAAAGGTTGCTACCTCACAGGCTGGGATTCCAGCAAGTAGGAACAGACCAGGAAAAGGGAAAACCAAACTGAGGGAATTGAGGCTTCTGGCTCTGAAGAGCAATTGACAGTCTTGGATCCACGCCCTCTGGCCCCTTATTACCACTACACTCTCTGTGAGAATCACTGCGGCGTAGGAGTGAGACAGGACTTGCTGTGGAGACCCACTGCCAAGAGCTGCGGGGGTCCATAAACGCACATGTGCATGTGGGTGCACGCGCGTGTGCCTGTGTGTGTACGTGTGTGTGCGCGTGCACGCAGATTTAGGGAGGCAAAACCGTGCGTGCTGCTCCCTCTGCTGGCCCTGTGCGGGGGATACAGACGCACCCTCATTCACCTGGTCCTGAAAACACAGTCCCTGTCCTGAAACACAAAGGATTTTTTGGTGCGATGGGAAAGCAAAAACACTTTGTGTTCCTGACAGTCCGCGTAGAAAACACAGCATTTTTTTTTCCACGGGCAAGAGAGACAAGCAGAGGCCCCAGGTGGAAACAGTTCTCAATAGCATCGATGTAAAAGTATCCCTAGGATTGAGGGCGGAGGGTCCCTCCCTGGCCCTCTGCTTTTGGAGCCCTGCAGCGGGAAAGAGCTGCTGGGCTGCTGGCTGCCACAGCAGCATGGGAACCACCCTAGATGACAGTGGTGCGGACGACTGCGCGGACAATTGCCCTCCGTGGAGACATTCCCCTTTTTGCTCCCCGTTTCTGAGACAGTTTGTGATCAACATCCCTCCCCGGCCAGTTATTTATTTATTTTTCATAACCAGGTGCTTGTCCAATAGAATATCTTTCATTCTGGGCTTTGCAGAGTCTGTCTCTGTGATATGATTTAATAAAGTTTTTGTCCTCTTTATGTTAGTGTTTCTATACTGATGCAATATACTGGCCTGCAGACTTGCTAAACTTAGATTCTATTGTTTTCAGGAGGACCTACGTGGTGGAGTGTGTGCCATCAGGAGACACACCCTCACTCCTCTCCTTCTGCAAGCAGCTCTAGACTGAGAGTGCCTGACCATATCCTTGGACACTGGAGAGAAACGATGGCCTATTTCTGTAATTTCTTATTTATTTAACTGTAATACTTTATGCAAGAATGCTTGCGTTTTGTTACTCAGTGATGCAATTACATAGGCAAATTAAAGGCTGTTTTATTTACTAGCTATCAAACTAATGAATTGATTTCCTAGGTACATCTGCAAATGACTCACTAGTTTAGTTCACAGTCATGTGTTCTTAAATAACCTTAAAGTCAGTCTTGGCATGGTTTTGTTTTAGTATAGTTCATAGGTTTCTACAAATTAATTATTTTTCATTATTCAAAATTTTTTTATAATGATACATTTTTTTTTTTTTTTTTTTTTTTTTTTTTTGGTGCTGGGGATCGAACTCACCACCTCAAGTTTGCCAAGCAGGCACTTACTCCGCTGAGCTAAACCCCCGGCCAATGATACATATTTTCAACCTTTTATTTGGATATGCTTCTTTCTTCATTCAGAGTGGGGTTACCTGCTCTTTCTTCTGGAACCTTAAATATACAGTGGTACCTCAATCCATGAATGCTTTAGTTTGCAAAAAATTTGGTTTGCAAACAGAAGCATTTAGTAAAGCTTTGTTTTTGTCTGCAAACTTTGCATCTTTTCCCTTGCTCTCTGGAATTGTTCCTTGCCCATCTGGTGATGATCACAATCTCAGCCATCTTTCCAGCATTAGCACAAATGTGGCCATCTTTTCCAGAATCACAGAATGAATTAAGTTCATGAGCCGAGGTACCACTGTATTAGTTTTTCTTTCACCTAGTCTCACACGTGAACGTACTTGTTGCTGCAGCTGTTTACCCTTTAAACAATGACCACTAAGCACCAGGACTAAAACCAGTGATGGTTATTTCCCTAAAATACACAAAACTTTCTTTAGTCTCGAATTACAATCTAATGGTGAAAACAAGAAACATACATGCAAGATTTAAAAAAAAAATCCTTCCATTCCTGTTTTCAGTGTTATTCTTCCATTTTTACTTCTGTTTCTTCCTGTCAGTTTGGCATCAGCTTTAGAGCTTGGTGGGTTATAGTGGTTAAACTATTTCTTGTTTGAAAGTGGCAGGAAGGGGAGCTACAAAGGACATAAGAGGAAGAGTTGGTTTCCGTGACTGTGAGTGAACATGCACTACTTCTGTGCATATCATGTGTGGTAACTTGGCTAGTGGTTGATCAGGGAAATGTGGAGTATACAACTATGTGCCTGAAATAGAAATGCAGAACAGATGGTAGTGACCAATGTTCAGTACTGTGTTAAATCCTCTGGGGCTAGGATACAACTTTGTGATATTATTAATACTTTATTTCTTCCTAACTTATCATAGCTTCACATCTTAATGCATATCTGAATTTGCAAGGGAGCTTATGAAATCTACTGAAGCTAAAGTTATGCATGAATAAATCAGAATCCTGGGGAGCTGAGAATGGGGGTATATATTTTTTAATTAATTTTTTCATTGCCATAATGGGTACTCGAGTTAGTGGTTTATACATGCAAGGCAAGTTCTCTATCACTGAACTACATTTCCTTTTTTAAAATTTTATTTAAAAAGAAAACAAAACAAACAAAATAGAAAAAGGGGTAGCAACAACACAAAATTCAAAGAAAAAAAAGAAAACAAAAAATACTAAGAAATCGTTACTTGATAACTTACATACTGTCATCTTGGAAATAGTTGTTCAAGTTACAAAGTTAAAACATACAAAGTACACATTCAAACAATGAGACTGTTAACAGTTCTGCTCCATGATCTAACAAAAACAGTAATATGGTCATTCATCTTACACACTTGAATATACATGCAATTATATCCTTTAGAGCACCCTCTTTTCTTCTCTTTTTTACAGCAGCAATTACACATTTTGGGTTTTATTAATCCTACATTTCCTATTACTTTTTACACTAGAGACAAAATGTGATATTTATAAATATGATTCTTGTTTATTTCACTAATGAGGATAGTCTCAGGTTGTCTCCATTTACCTATGAAGGCCTCAAGATCACCCTTCTTCATAGCTGAGTAATATTCCATTGTATAAAAATACCACATCTTTTTCATCCACTCTGTGGTTGATGGGCTTCTTGGTTGTTTCCAAGACTTAGCTATCACAAATTGTGCTGCTATGAACATGGGTGCACATATATCACTGTGATATGATCTTTTCAGTTTTTTTGGGAAAATACCCAGGAGGGGAATAGCTGGGTTCAATGGAGCTTCCAGTCCTAGTCTTCTGAGAATTCTCCATACTGATTTCCATAGTGGTTGCACCAGTCTATACTCCCACCAACAGTGGAGAAGTGTTGCTTTTCCTCCACAGCCTCACCAACATTTGTTATCAGTTGATTTCTTGATAGCAGCTACTCTTTCCAGAGTGAAATGAAATCTCAATGTTGTTTTAATTTGCATTTCTCGAATGACCAGTGATGGTGAACATTTCTTCATGTACTTATTTGCTATTTGTATATCTTTATCTGAGAACTGAGTGTTCATCTCAGATGCCCATTTTTGGAGAAGGTTTTTGAATTTGAGCGGCTTGATGTTTTTCAATTCTTTATATGTTCTTGATATAAGTCCTTTGTCTGCGGGGTTGCTGGCTAAAATTCTTTCCCCATTCTGTGGGTTTTCTTTTCACTCTGATGGTGATTTCTTTTGAAGTGCAGAAAATTTTCAATAGTATGAGATCCCAGTTGTTGATTCTCTGAAACATTTCCCGTGCAGTTTGTGTTTTGTTCATGAATTCTCTTCCTACCCCTATGTCTCCAAGACTTCTACCTACCTTATCTTCCAGTAGATTTAGTGTTTCTGTTTTAATGTTTAGCTCTTTGATCCATTTAGACTTTAGCTTTGTGCATGGTGATAGGCATGGATCTAGTTTCAGTCTTCTGCATGTGGAGAGTCAATTTTTCCAACACCATTTATTAAAGAGACTATCCTTCTTCCAGTGAACATGTTTAGCCCCTTTGTCAAATATCAGGTGGCTGAGTGTCTTTGTACTTATACTTACGTCTTCTAATCTATTCCATTGGTCCTCAGGTCTGTTTCTTTGCCAGTACCATGCTGATTTTTATCACTGTGGCTTGTTAGTATAGTTTCAAGTCAGGAATTGAGATGCCTCTTGCCTTGCCTTTATTGCCCAGAATTGCCTTTGCTTTTCTACATTTCTTCTGTTTCCAAATGAATTTTAGGAGTGTTTTCTCTAGATCTGTGGGGTATGTCGATGGTATTTTGATTAGGATTGCATTAAATCTGTATAATAGTTTTGGGAGTATGGCCATTTTCACAATGTTAGTTCTTCCTAGCCAAGAGCAAGGAATATACTTCCATTTTCTAATATCCCCTTCAATCTCCTTTTTTTTAGCATAGT
>PVJX010013652.1:29516-46899 GCA_004027295.1 Dolichotis patagonum | reverse complement strand
AATGTTCTCAGGGTTGGGGGCTGGGAGTGTTTTCTTATTTCTCCCTTTCGTCATGTTTTTGGTTCCTTCCATACAAGTGTACAGTGTAATTCCCAGACCCTTTTCTTGTTGGTTAAGGCTCCTCTAGAGGGCGCAGGCTAGGAGCTTTAGCCCTCTTCAAAGGGTTATCAGAGATTAGAATTCACCCAGGGGCAGTGTGTGCTAGCTCCTCCCTTCTGGGCCAGTCAACCTTTGCAGGCCTTCACCGCATCAGTGTGCACTGATCTCAGGGAAGTAACTGGGTCCCCACCAGGGGCGTGGCCTAGTCCAAGCAGATTCCACCAATCAGCTCGGGGAGGGGAATAACCAGCTGAAGCCACTTCCTTATGGAGTTAGGGCTGTCCTGCCCAAATCCAACATGTCGTCCTGTCGGTTTCCCCTTTCCCGTGGGAGGATCTTATTCCCATCACTCACGTGTCCCCGAGAACTGCTGGACTGTCCGACCTCCAACTTCAGCGCTGCTGTGGTGGGAATTCACGGTGCCTCTGGGTGGGTCGTGTGCAGTGCCGGTCCCGGCGAGCTGCACGCTGGGCTGTTCAGCTCCGCGCTCCGGCGGCTCAAGCCAGTCGCTTTGGCGCGGATCGCTTGTTCAGGTCAGGTGGAATTCAGGCGCCTCGAGGCAGGTGCCGTGCTCTCGCTGATCTTATCTTCACTAATAGTAGCCCCAGGACCTCTTATTTGAGCGGGATTTTGCGCTTTAGTTTCTTTCTGGGTTGTGAGAGTCTCTCTCTCTGTTTGGGTCTCTCCAGGGTGTTTTATTCTGGCATTTGAGCTGTCTCTCTCAGAGAGGGTCTCTCTCCTGCTACCTACCAGTCCACCATCTTGTCTCTCCAGTCTCTCAGTTATTTTCAAAGAGGAGAAAGAACATTTCTTTTGAAACTATTTTTCATGACAAAAATGTTTTAGGATGAATGTTTCTGTGTTTGACAGGATATTTACTTTCTTCTGTGTTTCCTTGTTTCAGACAGAATATTGTTGCGAGATGTAAAAGCTCTTACTCTCTACTACGACCGCTATACCACCTCCCGGAGGCTGGACCCCATCCCACAGTTGAAATGTGTTGGAGGCACAGCTGGTTGTGATGCCTACACTCCAAAAGTCATACAGTGTCAGAACAAAGGCTGGGATGGTTATGATGTACAGGTAATATCTACTGGAACTATAGCAGCGACAGTTTAAATGGAATTTTTAGTCAATAAATTGTTTTTTGGGATATTAATACTTTGGTGAAGCGTATGTGGAAGACTTCAGGTCATTGTAAAATATATAATAGATCAATTATTTTTCCCATGGGAGAAATACTCTTCAAAACAAATTAGCTGATTTCTGAGCCTTAAAATAGTCATTGTAATTTTTGTCCCAGAACTTTCTTCTACATTGGTAAATTTTCAAAATGTTTTATACTTAATATTGGCTTCTTTTATCGTTTTTCTTAGTTCTGCCAAAAATACAAGCTTACCCTTAAAAGTAAAGTTAAGATGATCAGGAATTATGGATTATAAATAGTAGGCATACATGTGTCCCCAGATTCTTCAGATTTTAAAACTGTCATATAGCTGAAGGTAATTTCTTTCTTTCTTTCTTTCTTTCTTTTTTTTTTTTTTTTTTTTTTTTTTTTTTTTTTTTTTTTTTTTTTTTTTTTTTTTTTGATACTGGAAATTGAACTTAGGGCCTTGCACTTGGCAGGTGGGTGTTGTGCCACTGAGCTATGTCCCCGGCCCCTGAAGATAATTTCTTAGGAATAGAACTGTTTTAGTGGGCCTTATTTATTGCTTGGGATACTAGCATTTTATACATAGGGAGCCTGAACATCATCTTGAAGTTCTAAAACTTAATATGCTTTAGAGATGAAGGATAGATTTTGTAAGGCAAATTTAGTTTAAATCAGTGCCTGTATTTCTACTTTGTATTCAGTCTGCTTTCAAAAAAACAGGCAGTGTTTTGGTCACTAGGAAAATTTCTTTTTGGAGGGGATACAGGTGGAGGGGAGTGCTGGAGATCAAACCTAGACCCTCATACATTCTAGACAAGGGCCCTACCACTGGGCTACTTCCCCAGCTATGCAAGAATCTTGTATTGATGATTTCCTTTTCCATCAGAATGTTATTCTTTGTGGATAAGGCCTTTATGTGTAGTATAGTTTAGAGAGTTTGTGTTTGCCGGGTGATACTTCATAACATTTTCCCCTTTATTGCTAACTTGAATAAACTGAGTTGTAGAATCTGCAGATTAAAGTGGACTTCATTTCTATTTTACTTTTAAATTATTTTTACAGCCCCTTACCACATGAATTCAGGGCCTCACAGGTGGTAGGCAGTATTCTACCACTCTGCTACCTCTGGAAGCATATTTTTAGTTTTGATTGAAAAAAATACTAATAGTGATGTGTTCCTTAAACATATATTGAATATTTTGTGTACAAAATAAATAAGATAGAATTAAGAAATACTTTTCCTAGTAAAAGAGATAAACACGCAGGTTAAATGTACACACTAAGAAGGTATTGTAAAATCAGGTCTGGTTGGAGGCTTTGGGGAAGACTTAGAGGGGTATTTGTGTTATGAAGAGAGCTGAAGATGAAGAGAGCAAAGACAGCATGAGAAAAGAAGTACAGAATGTATCACACTTTGGGTTGTGTTTAGTGGTAGGAATTTAAATTTTTTTCCTAGAGCCATTTTTAATGTACACTATTGTGGAAGTAACATGACATATTGATGTAAATTTAGCTTTTTTACTTGAGGAAAATTTTACCAATATCAAATAAATTTTGTCTAAATCTTGCTTCAGATAAATCCTTGATTGTTGCACCGAGAAGGAAGCTGGTCACAGATGGCCCCATATTGTGTGATTCCATCTGTTAAGAAATGTCCAGGATGTGTGCATACATTTAGATAGGAAGTAGATTGTTAATAGGATTGGAGGGTTGAGAGGGAAGTAAGCATTGATCCTTAGTGGGTTTACTTAGGATTTCTTTTGGGGTAATGAAAACATCTTAAAATTGATCATGGTGATGGTTGCATAACTATGTGAATGTACCAAAAACCACTGAAGTTTGTAAATTGTGTGTTGCAATAAAGTTGTTATAAAAATGTAGAACAGAAAAACAATAAAATAACTTAATTTACTTTAGCTCATATCTGTTTATCATTAAGAAAAAGCCAGGTGTGGTGGCATATGTTTATCATCACAACACTTAGGAGGCTGAGGCAGGAAGGCCACTGTAGCCTGGGCTACATAGTGTGAGACTCTGTTTCGAAAAAAATCTAAAGACTGTAAATAAATATTAAAGCATTTTACCTGCTTAGAACTAAACTTGAGCTTATTTATTTACTAGCTCTTAGTGGTGGTGAGGATTGAACCCAGGGCCTTGCACATGCTCAGTGCATGCTCTGCCACTGAGCTACGCTCTTTTCTAAGGTGAAAGTTTTTAAGGCTACAGTGGAGTCTTTATATTTTTCTAAATATCTTTCAAAAAATTATAGAAGACTGTGTAGGATTGGACCCTATAAAGTTAGTCCATGGTTTATAAAAATTTGTATAGACAGTTTTGTTCTTCAGAGCAATATCTCCAATATCTCTCTCTATCTCTCTCTCTCTGTCTCTCTGTCTCTGTTTTTTTTGGTACCAGTGATCGAACTTTCTTGCACTTACCAGGCAAGCAGTTGAGCCACTGAGCTAAATCTCCAGCCCCTAAAATATCTCTCTTTTTAAAGAAAGCACCTTGAATGCTGGTGGCAAAAGGTTGACATTTTAAAAATTTTCTCACATTTCATAAATTATGGAATACTTAATACATAAAAAAGGACATATATCATGTATATGTAAGGAATAAAGAGAGTGCTCAGTACCCTGTGTTCCCCAGCTTAAAATGCCAGGGAACCAAGAGATAGAGGGAGAAAGGAGAAAGGGGATGAAGAAGAAATTAAGATTGTGATGTGCATATTACTTCTTTTTTTTTTTTTTTTTTTATCGGTACCAGGGGTCGAACTCACGACTGCCTGCTTGCAAGGCAGGCGCTTATGCCGCTGAGCTAAATCCCCAGCCCCATGCATATTACTTCTTAATGAGTGCAGTTATTACCTACTGCAAGCATGTATTAATAAAAATTTTTTAAAAGTATACCGGTATCACCTCTATCTCTAAAGCCCCTAGTTTACCTTCCCCCAATACATAACTAATTATCCTGAATTTTGTTCATTATTTCCTCTCTTCATTTTGCAGTTTTATGATAGATATAATATACTCCAAGTAATACAATAGTAAGTGAAAAAGTGTTTTGGTTATTAGAACCTATTTCTACTTTTTTTCACAGTGGGAATGTAAGACTGATTTGGATATTGCATACAGATTTGGAAAAACTGTGGTGAGCTGTGAAGGCTACGACTCCTCTGAGGACCAATATGTACTTAGAGGTTCCTGTGGCTTGGAGTATCATTTAGATTATACAGAGATTGGCCTGAAGAAATTGAAAGAATCTGGAAGACAGCAGGGCTTCTCATTCTCTGATTACTATTATAAGCTGTACTCTGCAGATGCCTGTGCCACTGGTGGATTGGTTACAATCGGAGTGCTGCTTACTATTGCCTTTGTAGTTTACAAGTTGTTTCTTAGTGACGGCCAGTGTTCACCTCCACCATACTCTGAGTATCCTCCATATTCCCAGCATCATCAGAGGTTCAGCGGCTCGGCAGGAGCCCCTCCCCCAGGCTTTAAGTCTGAGTTCACAGGTGGGTTTCCCTTCTCAATGGCTGTCAATAGGGTGGATGGGAGTCAGTGAATCTTGAGCTTTCTTTTGAAAAAAAGGATGTACTGAGAAATCAAAGTAGATTTGTCTTCTTATATGTTTACTTTCAATTTCTTTTGCCTCTTCTGTTCTTTTTATAAGAGTATGTGATGATTACTATTTTTAGGATGCCTTATTAAATTATAAATCATTTTCATCAGTGAGACTTGATCAGAGTTGTTAGTAAGCGTTTTCCTTGACCCCTGTATCACACTACACTATACACAGTAGTTAACTCAGTGAGTAATGTAGATTTCAACAGAAAGGATAAAACAAGTTACCAGAATAAAATATGGGTGAACATTTGCTATGTTCTTAGGACAGGCAAAGATTTCTTAAACAACACAAAAAGTACTAGTTATAAAATTAAAGATTACACTTTATTTAAATTAAGAGTGTCTGTTTATCAAGACTATTAAGAGAGTGAAAAGGCAAGCCACAGACTAGGGAGAAAGTATTTTTAGAACATATGTCAAGCAAAAGATTTGTATCTAAACTATATACAGACCTTTCATAAATTTGAGAAAAGACCCCATTTAAATAGTGGACAGAGGACACAAAGGCATTTTATAATAAAAGAATATCCAGATGGCCAATAAAACTCTAAAAAGTGCTAACATTTTTCTTTAGGGAAATGCAGAATAAAACCACAAGATTATTATTATTTTGGTACAGGGGATTGAACTCACAGTCTTGTGCTTGCCAGGCTGGTGCTTATGCTGCCGAGCTAAATCTCCAGCCCCCAAGGGGATTGTTTTTAACCATCAAAAAAACCAGTGTTGTGACTAACGTTAAAATGAGTTTTAAAAATTCACAAAGATAGCCGATTGGAGCTTTTATATTTTGTCTTTAGGAGTTAAAAGTGGCAAAACACTTTGGAAAGTTGTCAGAATGTACTAAAACCAAACATGTCTATCCCATGATCAGGGTTTCCATTTCTGGATATTTACCTAAGATAAGTGAAGGCATTGTGCAAAAGAAAGTACACAAGAATGTTTTATTAATACAGACAAAAATGGGAAATAGACTAATTATTAGAATGAGGGGGGGCCAGTGATACAGCTCAGCAGCATAGGCAACTGCCTGGCAAGCTCAAGGTCCTGAGTTCGATTCCCAACACCAAAAAGAAAAGCAAATTATGAGTTTTTCACATGATGGACTGCTACATGAGTTAAAAAATAACTGGTAAGTGTAACAGTAGGATTGGCTTTCATAGACATGATGTGGCAGACATGAAGTGTAATACATAGTCAATGATTGTATTTATGGAAAGATCAGGAGTGGACAGACCTAAAAGGACAGTAATCAGAGTGATTACCTTAGATACAGGTAGGCATCTACTAGGGAGTTGTAATGTGCCTTCTAGAATGCCAGAAATGGTTTATTGATGCAGGCGCCAATTTTTTATGCCATCCATGTAAGCTTAGCATGCTTTCCTATACTTATTTACAAAAGCTGTCTTTGAGCAGGACTTTTAAGGGTCCTTTTGAGGGTACAGCTCAACTGACAGAAATAAATATCCATCAGAAAATCATGAAAAGCTCTCATCTGGAGCCCTCAAAGACAGTCAAAATGCAGAATGGAAATCATTGTAAAGTGAGATTATCTTCTGATGACTTATCTTGAGCAGGGGAAATATGTATAATCTTACAGGGCAACTTCCCCCCATTTCTCAAATACATTGCTCTTTCCCCTTCACCATGAGAAATGTGCTTAGGAATTTTGAGCCAGTATTTTACAGATGCCCTTTATGGATACAGCTTGTTTATCCAGTTGAGAACTGGGTATCATTATTATTATTATTAATTTTTTTTTTTGGTACCAGGGATTGAACTCACAACCTCATGCTTTCCAGGCAGCCGCTTATACCTCTGAGCTAAATCCATGGTCCCAGAGAACTGATTATTATTAATAATTAGTACAGTGTAGGTGAAATAATAGAAACATCAAATTTTGAATGTTATATTTCAATGAAGATACTTATTTTAATCATTTTTATTTTAAGGATCACAGAGTACTGGCCATGGTGCAGCTTCTGGTTTTGGCAGTACTTTTGCAGGACAACAAGGATATGGAAATTCAGGACCAGGGTTCTGGACTGGCCTGGGAACTGGAGGAATATTAGGATATTTGTTCGGCAGCAATAGGTAAGCTTTGCATTGATTTCATTTGCTCTTCACTTCAGGTTTTCCTTCAGGGCTTCTTTGTTTTGCTTATAATTTCACAGCATTTGCTTTTGTAAAGGAAAATATGTTGATATTTTCCTATTAAATAAAATTAGTTTGGAATGGGGAAAGGTACACTGTATGTGCTTTAGTCAGTGTTGTGTATAGTATTTTCCTTCATTGTGATTCCTTCCTGTGTCATCCTCATAAATAGGAAGATAGGAAAACATTATGTACATGACATCTGAGAACATGAAAAGGCAGAAATGGAGAAACTTGGGAGGAACTATCAGCAGTCTAGTTTGAAGGAGAGTGATAAAAGCAAGCATGGAAAGAGCTTGAAGCCAGATTTTAGAATTCCTTGAGCATTAGTTGTATTTTAAGTTTAGATTTTTCTTGAGTATGAATTCAAAAAGAAAGAACAAGCTGCGTGTGGTGGTACATGTGCCCAGGACTGGGAAGACTGCTGCAAGTTTGAGGTTAGACTGGGCTACGTGGTAACTTCAAGGCCATCCTGAACTATATATAGTGAGACCCTGTCTCAAAAACAAAACAAAACAAAACAAAACAAAAACATTTACTTTCTCTTCCTATCTTTCCCCAAAGCAGTGACTATAACATTAGCAGAAATTTACAGTATTTATTTGATGTTAACCTTGATTTACTGAACATACATTGAAAAATATTGGATAACAACGCCTTTTTTTCCTTATGGTTTAGGAACAGAAAAGTAATTAAAAATTACAGTCACAAGAAAGATGCCTAACCCACTTCTGTGTCTCTAAAGGACAGCAACACCATTTGCAAACTCGTGGTACCAGCCTTCCTATCCTCCTCCGTACGCCAGCTCATGGAATAGTCGTGCTTACTCACCACCTCACGGTGGCATCGGGGGCTATTCTGCGTGTTCAGGCTCAGAAGCAAAAACCAGAACAGCGTCAGGTGAGAGTAAAAATACAGTTGCGTCTACTATATAGTAAGAAAGTTCAGAAGTAGTTTTAGAATTTAGGAAGACGGCTATATGTTTAGCATATGATTTTATTTGGTATGCTTACACAAAAATATTGATAGTAAAGGTAACAGATTGGAACATAATTATTTTTATTAGTATGTGTTTACAGTATGTAATAATTACATTCCTGGTAGAAAGTTGATACATGTACATAATCTTTCCTTCTATTTGTAAACATTGTTTAAAAATCAGAGGTGGTTTATGGTCAGCTGTACCACTGAGGTTTTAATTTAAAACTTTTCTGGAGGTTATTTATTTGTTTATTTGATACTGGGGATTGACCTCAGGACCTTGTGCTTGCCTGGCAGGTGCTATGCCACTGAGCTAAAGCCCTGGCCCTGGGGAGTGATGGTGGTGGTTAGTTTTTACAAATGTTTAATTCTGTGTTCTGTAGGAATCTTTTAAGCTCACAAACAGTGTTTTTAAGTAAGAAGTTTGACTTTTCAAATTCAGGAAATTAAAAAAATACATGGAGCTATACTTTAATAATTGTCAGAAATATTGTTTATCACAAAGGGTAAATAGAATGTTGTGTAAGAATCAAAGATATAAAAAGTAGTAACTGCTGGAGTTAAATATCTGACTAAACATTGGAAATGGGAGGTGGTCATGAAGCATTTGTACATTGCTATGGATTAGGTTGATCTTTTTCAGGAAGAATATAGAATAATGAATAATTCTTGAGATGGATAAAAAATATATTTACCTGTATTTAAAAATGCAACAGTGGAATTCTCATAGTGCTGATTTGGATATGAATTAACATAATCACTTTGAGAAACTGATACTCCCTACTAAAATTGAACCTAGCATCTAGGATCCTATGGTTTTACACTCAAAGATGGTTGTGTCTCTCTATTATGTGATACTGTTGGTTCCATTAACCTTCAAGAACAGTATCTGCATATAAACTAAGAATATCCTTTTATATGTGTTAAATTATCTCTAGATTACTTAATATACCTAGTACAAAGTAACTACTGTGTAAATACTTGCTACATTGTATTGTTTAGGGAATAATGATGAGGAAAAACGTTTGTATGTTCAGTAAAACTATAATTTTCTTTTTTGGAAATATTTTCAAACCACAGTTGATTGAATCCATGTATGTGGAACTCACTGATAGGAAGGGCCAACGTACCTAGCAATAGAAATATATATATATATGCTTGTATATTGGTCGGTAAGCACAAGAATGTCCAGTGTCCCTTTTCATAACCTGTCTGTCAGTGTGGTGTGTGGGAGGATGTCTAAGTACACGGGGACCATTGCAGTTCCATGCTTCCTGTGTTAGTCAGCTTTCCATTTACTGGGACCAAACACCTACGCACACTCTAAAGGAGAGGTTTAATTTGACTTGTGATTGATTAGAGGGAATTTAGTCCATAGTTGGTGGCTGCAAGACAGAGACATCATAGCAAAAGGGTGCAGCACAACCAAAGGTACTTAGTTCCCAGTGGCCAGGAAGCAGAGCAGGGGAGCAGTATGGGGAGGGGGGGGAAGAGGTGATAGACCAGGTACAGTGGCCAAGGTCATACCTCTGTAACTCACCCCGACACAGATACACACAGAAGTGTGCTTTACTAATCTCTGCTGCTCCCAAGCCAGTTAGGGTGACACAAGGATGCTTAGCTGCCATGCCATCTTTCCTGTGTCGCCATTTCTT
Source organism: Dolichotis patagonum (assembly GCA_004027295.1). NCBI lineage: Eukaryota > Metazoa > Chordata > Mammalia > Rodentia > Caviidae > Dolichotis > Dolichotis patagonum. The sequence goes on along the minus strand of PVJX010013652.1, from coordinate 37,234 downwards.
CTGTTTACCACTGGAGTTGTAGAAGTGACACAGCTTATGCTCCTTTGGCCTTTCTGTTAATTGGTTTAGGCCCTGTTAGTGTTAACTATCCCACTTTGCTTTGCCATCAAACAAATCTTTGGTTTCCTGAGTAAGCCTTATTCATAGCAAATGTGTCAGTTGCTGGGACTTGGCGATTGAGGGGGTTGCTGTGGGAGGTGCTGCATGGCCTGCATAGTTTTGTTCCACTTAATGTTTCATTCTCACCTTCCCTCATCTCTGTTTGCTAACAATAAACATGCATTACTTTTGTAATTTTGTATAAATAATTTTAATTTATTTTAAAAAGCTAATACAAATTTTATTCTTCTCATTCTAGGATATGGTGGTACAAGACGACGATAAAAAAAAAGTTGAACACTGGAAGCAAAATTTCGGAGTTTTCATCACTTTCTCTTTTTAAAAAAAGTGCTACTTGCTAACAAGTGAGGAAGGGGAATATTAAAAAGTTCTGTGTTTTGTCCGATGTTGCTTTTTGTGTTTTATTATTTGTGGCTAAAAGTTGGTATATGATAAAACGCTTACTTATTATATATTAGTGTAACATTGCAGGTGTACAGTGCAGTTTTTGAAAGTGGTGATTCTTGTACAATGCTAAAGATTTGTTGTTTACTTATAAAACCTATGAAACCATTGGAAGCATTACTAATGAAAAAGTCACACCAGTAGAAACTGGTGAAGAAAATTTCAGTCTTAGGTTTTAGTGGAAGAGTCCTTATCTAATAGTAATATTCTATTTTGGTATTACATTATTTGGTGTTTGCTATTCTTCAAATATTTAAATCAAGCTTTGGACTACTAATTATGCTAATTTGTAGGTTCTGGTCAATTTATGAGTTCTAAAGTTCTGAATCCTTCAGTCATGGTAGGCTTCTGGTGAGAATTACTTTTCATAGTTAAAGGTAAGCACCTAGGTAAGCACCTAGGAATTGTGAATGATTGTGTGCTGACAAATACTTGAAACTTCCTTGTTTCTTCAGTTCCTGTAATGATTGATATATTGGATTTGACTCAGTAGGGGGCCAGGGTTCTTACTTTGTAAACATCCTGAGCCAGTGTAAAAAAGGCATGGAGATGGTGTGAGTGCTGCACCCACCTCGTGGCAGGTAGCCTGCATACAATATAAGGGAGGGGAAGAAACTTGCTCTCCCTTTTGCTCTTGTTGCTTTTCTTCTGCTTCCTTAAACTGTTGCCCCACTGCCATGCCACCCTGCCTTGGACCAGCTGAATATCAACTGAAACGGCCACAAACCTGCGAGCTAAACAAACTTTTCCCTCTTTCATTTGGGTGTCAAGTATTTTGTCTCAGCAAGAGAGAAAAGTAACCACCAAGACAGTTCCCAAGAGATAAAGTTGAAATGCTTCAACAAAAAAGGTCTTTTTAATAGCAAACGCATGCAATTCTCTGTGGAATCTCAAATATTGTTGTAATAGTGTTCGAACCAAACATTAAAAAAATAAATAAAAAAGATATTCTCATTCTACTTACTATCCTTGGTACAAATTGATATGACATTGTTTTAACCTTTTCTCAAAAGGAAAAATACTCAGAACAGTAGCTGTGTGTCCCTAAACAAGAATTTCATGTGGTCATTGTATCTTAGATACCAGTCATTTAGGTAATTTAAAAAAAAATTAATTTTATTTAGTACATTTTGCATGGTGATTACATTCATTGTGGCACATTGGCACATGTACACATGTAAATGTTTTTATTTTCCCTTCCTCCACCTTTTTCATAAAAAGTATTTTTGTCAGCATCAGATTTCATTATTTATTTATAAAGTAAATTATCATACGTACAGATTAAGAGTTAGACTCACAGGCCAAAAAATATATAAAACACCTAAGACAGTTACACTAAATCAAAGTTCACTTTTATTGTACATTGTCCATGCTGTATTGCATTATTTTTTTTCTCTTTTTTTTTTCCCCATTGTCTGTCTGTCTGTATTTTGTACTTTCTTTATATATTGGGTTTCTCATATAAAACAAACTGATATTTAAGCTTATGTGTGTGATTTATTTCATTTAATAATGTCTCAAGGTACATATATTTTCCTACACAAGACTCAAGTTTATCCTTTCTTAGAGTAGTACTCCATGCTGTGTAATTACCACATTTTTTTTATCTGTTCATCTGTTGACAAGTAGGACAAGAAGACTGCTTCCAAGATGTAGCTATTATGAATTGTGCAGCCATAAACATGGGTATGCGTGTATCACTGTGATATGATGTCTTTAACTCTTTTGGGAAGATACCAAAGAGGAATAGCTAGGTCAAATGAAATTTCTATGTTTAGTTTTTTGAGGGATCTTTATACTGATTTCTTCCAGTGGTTCAACAAAGTGTCATGTTTACCTTACCCTTCATCTCTGCAGCATTTATTATTGGGTGATTTCTTGATAGTCATTCTTTCTGGAGTGAGATGGAATTTCAGTGTTGTAATTTCATTTTTTTCTTTAATGGTAGCAAAGTTATATTAGAGGTAGGAAAAGAAACAGGTTCTGCAGAGCAAGTTTGAAGCAAGGAAAAAGAAGTACACCCTACCAGCCTGAGGGTAGGCCACATGTTGAACATTTTTCATGTATTTATTGACTGTACTTATTCATCTAAGAAGTGTCTTCATTTTAGATTGTCTCATCTTGATTGGGTCTTTTGAGATCTACAGTTTTGGAGCAGTGACCAAGTCAAGACCTCTTTGTACTCATGGCTGGTAGATAAAGAAGTGGTGGTCAGACCTCAGAGTTGTGCTGGCTGCAGGCACCAGCAGGCAGTTGGATTAAGGTGAAGGTGTGGATGTGGAGACTTTCAAATCCAGAGTAGTTCAGGCTAAGGCAGGCCTCTGACCCTGGGGGTGGGCTTGTGTTCTTCAGATTAAACCCCTAAGGGAGTCTCTTTCGATCTCTGCTCCCTGACCACAGCTACTGGGCTGTCTCACGTAGCCACTGTTGGAATATAACTCAGGGGTCTCTGAAATCAAACTATCCTGCAGCTGCTCTGAGTACTGAGCTCAAATGTTCAGCCCTTGGCCAGAATGGTATCCAGCCAACAGTCTCTCCAAGGGGGTAAGATGGGTGTTGGGACTCAAGTTAGTTACATTTGCTGACTGTCAAAGGACACAGTGGAGCAGAATCCTGTGCTCTCCCTGCAGCTCACAGCACCTGCTCGTCTGTTCCACTGCCATGTTTCTCCCCAAAGCCCTCTGGAGTTCCCAGCTTTCACTTTGTAGTCTGTCTCCCTTTCCTGGGAGTCATGAACAGGAGCTGGGAGAAAGTACAGATTGTCCCTTTCCTTCTCTGCATTGTGTTCTGTCTCTTAAATGTTTCTGTAGGTTTTAATTTTCTTTTCTTTTTTTGGTACCAGGGATCAAACTCATGACCTTGCGCTTGCCAGGCAGGCACTTAAGCCACTGAGCTAAATCCCTGGCCCTAATTTTCTTGTTAGATCCTTCCAGGGTCCCACGAATCTACTTCTTTTTTTTTTTTTTTTCTTCTTCAAATTATTTTCCAATGTCTGGGTTCTGAATCTCAGACTGAGTTATTGCTTTCTGCCGTTTTCTAGGAAGTCCTATTTGTCTAATGCTTACAAAAATAACAAGAGTGACATGGAAACCTCTGCTGTCCTCCCCTACCCCCAGGCAGGAGTTAAATTTAGGGCTTTATGCATACTAGGAAGTGCTTAACAATTGAGTTACACCTCCAACCCAAAATTGCTTCTGAAAAAAAACCCCTCCAATCTTTCAAACTATCAAAAATCACTCTGGTTAAGCTTTATAACCTGAACGCTGTGTTTTTACCATTTAGGAACCAATTTAAAAGAAACCAGCCTTCGTTGAGACTAAAACATGACTTGGCTAAACTGGATGTGGTAGCTCGCCTGTAATCCCAGCACTCCAAAGGTTGAGGCATGAGGCATCCCAGTTTGAGGCCAGCCTGCACCACACAAGAAAATTAAAATTAAAAAAAAAAAAAAGTTCAGCAAAACTTAGTTGAAGTTTTAGAGGAAACATGACTTTCCCTTAGGAATTCTTATCCCACACTTGTGGAAAAAAACAATCCAGTTTGTTGCCTTTTCCCATTAGCTATTTTTGGTTTTGGTTTATTATTTTCCATGGGAGTTGATAATCTTGTACTAAGTTATTTTGTAGAATGAAATAAAAACATTGAGTGCTGCTATAGATTGGGTCAGTGATCTCAATCTGCTTATCACACTGGTTATTGTTAAAGCACTAATGCTTGACTGTGGTGGCTTACACTGGTGGCTGAGACATGAGAGTCGCAGGTTTGAGGTTAATGTGGGTAGCTTAGTAATATCCATTCTCGAGATAAAATTTTAAAAAGGACTAGAGATGTAGTTCACTTCTCCCTGGGTTTAGTCCTCACTACCACAAAACAAAACAAAATTCTTTTTCTGCCATGGGATTCAGCGGGCTACAGTGGGCTAAGTTAAGTTTGGGAAACAGATCCAGCCTGGTAACATGCAGAGAGAAACCCTTGTCTCCTTAGCCACAGGGCTAAGATTTCTGAAAAGAAAACCAGACTGTTTTGGGGGAAGTGTATTATAGTGTGAACTGAATTCTCAACCTTGCCAGTGGCTACCATTGAAAGAAGATTTAATGGAAGAGGTAAGAGATAGAATCCTGAAAACTAGAAAGGGGATTGTGTAAGATACCTGTAAAGTCAGGGGAAGGGAGCCCTGAGTGCTGAGTGTTTCTAGCCAATGGAAACAGCCCTGCCTTTGAGGTTAACCCTACTTTGCTTGAGCCCTGCAGTAGTCTCTCCAGTGGTGCTGCCTGCAAGGCACCAATTCTCTTCCACCCTGCTTTGCATGTAAACTTCCAGCTGGACCCAAGTTCCACTGGGCATCAAAGTCTGGGAGGTAGAAATTGTGATCTGAGAGGGACCACACCTATCTGGGATCATACTTGCACATCAGAAGATTCCATGATTTTTCTTGTCTGTACAGCCTGGTGAGTGTGTGTGGGAATATATCTTAAGTGTGTAGGTGAGAGGTGGAATACAAAGTGATAAAGTCCATGTTTATTAAGGGCCTACTAAATATTCTGGACTCAAGGTTTGAGGACTTAGGACTCTTAATGGTTTAATCCTTAGGCTAAACATATGCTGGTCTAAAAAGATGGCCTAAGATAATGTCACAATGCTAGTACTACCCTGTTATACTGTAGAGCTTGGGTGTCCAGTCTTTTGGCTTGTCCAGGTTACACTGAATGAAGACCAGTTGTTTTGGGTTGCATATAAAATACTGTATAAAATGTAATATATATAATTTTGTATATAGTAGTATATATAATTATATAACAATTTTTTATGACATTAACAAAAGCGTACAACATAAATATAAACATAGTTTATGATGGCAAATTTGCACTGAACTACATCCCAGCCCTTCGTATTTTTTATTTTATGACTAGGTCTCTTAGGTTTCCTACACAGGGCTTGTACTTCCGTCCTCCTGCCTCAGCCTTTAAAGTGCTGGGATTATAGGCATGCATGTGTCACTGTTTCTGTCTGTTACCACTTCATGAATCTGACAGATTCCAGGCTCGTATGTATGGCGAGTGAAGAATTGCAAGTATACATTCAATGGTGACAGAAAAAGGAACTACATTTATTGAAGATGATGGGAAGATGTGCTCAGGACAGGTCTGTGCCAGGAGAAATAAGAACTTGGCACTGATAGGGAATTCAGGAATAGCTCAAATGGAGAAATGGCACCAGGGGAACTTTAGCAGGCTGAAGGGAATCTCAGTTCCAAATTATCAGCTCTGAGTCAGCTTTGCGTTTTGTTTTTATAGGTTCGCAAGCAGGAAGTACATAAGGCAGATAACATAATATCCTACAGTTGATTACACATGTCTTTATCATTAATCGCTAGGTGGAATTTACTCTTACAGAAATAGCAACTATATGAGGTTACTGTCGTATAACAGGAAGAGTCCATCACTGTCTCAGACCAGGCAGAGGTATCCTTGAAGCGATGACTGTCCGGGACTTGGAAGTAAAAGAAACATTTCTTCCTGGCTGAACTACACATACATTGCCGTTGGCACCCAGAGTGTCAAGGCTTGTTAAGTTTGTAGCTTTCCAACTATAGGAATAGGCCGTGTCTCTAGTCCCATATTTGAACAGTGTTAGAAATATGCTTAGTGTTAGAAATACAACTTTTAAAATTTTCTCTACATTAAAATACAGCACTACAAGAACAGCGATGTAGAGGATGAGAATTAAAAATAAGTAAATTTTAAAAAGCACATAAATCATGCTTTTGCATTTTAAAAGATGTGCACCCTGCTCCCACTGCCTCTCACTGGGTTTCCAGGTATGATTGACAGGAATAATTGATGGTGTTGAGTCATTTTGCAAGCTTCAAGTGTGCACAATCTGTCCTAGAATTCTCTCCGATTAGATTATAAACATGAAATGCAGTTCATATGTATGAATTTTTAACAAGATTTGAATGGGGAAAAGGTTTCTGAAAGTCGGGCCAAGAGATCTCACAGGCACGTGCTCTGGGCTGGAGTGTTGGATATTTCCTGGGTCCTTATTTCATTTTTTCTTAAAAAATGATAAAGGAGGATCAGCTCTGCAGTGTTGTCCAAATCCTAGTGGGTCGGGGAGTAGTCTCCCAGCCCCGGATGTGCTAGCTGTACTATGGCTATGGAAATGGATGCATGTGTAATTTAGGCTGACCTTGAACTCATTTTGCATTTTGTAATGGTTGATACATTGTGTCACCTTGAAGTTTAGAAAGTCAAGAGACTCAGCAGGGAGCCAGGATCCTTACTAAATTGCTAAATCTGGCAGTCATTTGCCATCTTTGAATTCTTGCACAGTTTCCCCTTATTCCATAACTGACTTGATTTCATTTTGCAAGTCATAAAATCATTTTGACATTTACCCTGATTTAGTATCTTAAGATCTAATTTTTGAGAAGCATAAATGATGGTTGTATAATCAGCTTCCATAACTGTAAGGAACTCCTGGAATTGGCAATGATTCAATCTCTTGGACTTTGTGAAATTCACAGCTTTAAGGATGATTTATACTACATTTTAAAAGCTTTCACATAAATTTTCTTGATCCATAGATCAGTGATATTTCATCAAATGTAAGTTGCTGTCAGCAATTGCATAACCCTCTATTAATTTTAATTTCTTTTTTAATAACTTGCCATCAGTGGCTAGATCAGATATGTTGACAGAGATAAAAGAAAATTGCTTTTTTTTTTTTTAATTTGGTTTTTTGGAAACAGGATCTTGCTATGCAGTCAGACTGGCCTTGAACTCATTATGTAGCCTAGGCTGGCCTCAAACTTGCTGTGCCCCTGCAGTCTCAGCCCCCCAGTGCTGGGATTACAGGAATGTGTCACCACGCCCAGCCCAAGAAAACTGCTTTAATGTAACTTTTACTACTTTATACAAACCAAAAGATGTAGTTCTTTTTAATTGTCTGAAAGAAACCATTTTTTTCAGAGACATTATCAGTACCTGTAATAAAAATGGCAAGTTGAATGGTATCTGTACCATTAGTACTTTTATCTAATTGCCAAAGTATAAAATTTGAAATTAGCAGCTGTCCTTTCCAAATCTGTATTTATACTTGCCTGGCTATAGTTTTTTTTTTTTTTTTTTTTTTTTTTTTTCAAGTCTTTTTTC
>PVJX010013652.1:0-29416 GCA_004027295.1 Dolichotis patagonum | reverse complement strand
TCAAAGGAAGTTATTGTTTTGGTAAAAAGATACGGTGAAGGGGCCCATCTGCTTCAAACCACCTCACTGTGTACAGATGTTTTGGGTTTGGTTTTTCATAGCAATGAAGAGCGGGGGGGGGGGAGAATACACTAGAGTGATCCACATGCAGGCTGGTTCCCTCTTTTCCTAGACCCAGACCTCTCTTCCTCTGTCTAGGGGAATGAATTTAGACTTGACCTCCTGGTGCCACGATCTGCATGTTCTATACATTACACTGGGCTGAGGAGAGCTGGGAGAGCTATTTATGCCCTCAGCCTGAGGAAGTTTGGGGAAGTCTCTTGTCTCTAAAGGAAAATAAAACAAAAAACAAAAGCAAAACAATCAAAACCAACAACCATCTTTTGAAGTTCCATTTTACAGTGCTGTTTATATGCCAAGTCTTCAGAATGGCGCATCTACACACCTCCCTTCCTCAAACCCATCCTGTGCAGGCTCCTGTTGGGAGCCGTTGAAGCTGGAAATTGATGTAGGGCATGACCAGATGTGACCCTACCAGAAGACAAAGAGTTCCGGGGTCAGCCACATGAAGAAGTTGCTACAGCCCAGGAAAACACCAAGCCCCTAGGCAATCCAAGCAGTGGGTTGCTAGGCAGAGGGGCTGAAATTGACATCATCTTTCCCAGAGATTAAGGGCTCCACCTGACCCCAGCTTTGTCTTGTCTTTATTTTTCTCATCCTCTCTGTGCTTAACCCCAAGAATCTCAGGAGCTGCACTGGGTCTAGGCAGGGTCCCTTACTCTGTATGTTACCATGGGTGATGGGTTCCTGGCAGATAGGCTTTCAGGTTCTTGTGTGTGAGGAACAAAATATTTGACACTGCACACACGGTACAGAAACAGTGGCTGAAGTTTAGTGACCTTTAAAGGGGAAGATATACTCAGAGCGAGCAGTGCATACCAGCAAAAAAGAAAATTACATAAATGGAAAGGAAGATTTGGCACAGGCACCAAATAAGAGACAGATTTGGAAACTTAGGAATCTTCCAAATTGGCCCAGGGATCTTTGTCTTGTCTCTGTCTTCTGATAGTACATGTTAGGACAATAAAGCGGGGGCATTATGTATAGTTCCTATAGTTCCAATTATACTATCCATACTCTACCCCCCAACATGCCTGGTTCCCACAAATCTAAAGGATCAGAGGGAGGAAGGGCTTTTAAAGCTTTCTGTGGAATAGGGGCGCTGGCTTAAAGAACTCTCACCTTGCCTGATCTTGGGGGCTAAGGGAGCCCTAGTTTCTTTCTGAGGATTTTTTGATGAGCTATAAATATGGAGGTGGGTTTTGGTCCTTGTCTGAGGCCATCATCAGTAGTTTAATGGCCACTGAACAAAAAGAAATTGACTAAATTTGTAAATCATGATCCAAACAGTAAGGCTGTGGAAAATGTTAATAAAGGATATTGATCCCCAGGGCCAGATAAACAGAAGTACATATTCCTGTCCAGTTTGTGGGAAGACACAAGTAGGAATTGGCGCACACAGAAACATTCCTGAGTCTCAAATTATTTTTGATAGTAAATGTATGAGTTGTGGCAAGCAAGAGAGCTGCAAAACTGTCTACAACACCCATAGAGAAGGACTTTTTCAGAATGGGGCCGATTTTCCCTTTTATTTAAGGAGAACAATATAGTTTACTTATCTGGATCAGTGTTATGTGAAACAAAGAGCAAAACAAACAGAAAAATGCCAAAAGCAAACAAGGAAAAGAAAAATGAGCCCAAAACATTCCTTTATGTGTTTGGGTGAGTGTTTTTTTACAGAGGCTGTAGTATTAGGATCCACCAGGGATGGAGGAGGGATAGCAAGTCACAACTAGGACTTATTTTGTTTCTCCATTGTGTGTGTGTGTGTGTGTGTGTGTGTGTGTGTGTGTGTATGCTGAGCCCCACCCTGTCTTTTCTGCTGGGTGGGGTCAATCAGTGGTGTGGTCTCTGCCCTATGGCTGTATTTCCTTTAGCATGTCCATGCCCCTCTGTGTAGCCAAGTCACTGGTATCTCTGTCTAGCTGCATGATCTGTGGGCCTGTGAGTTGCTCCTTTGCTCTAGAGACTCTTCTATTTACCCTGGAGTATGGCGACTACCCAAACTGAGGAGTATCCTTGGAAGATGGGGAAGGAAACAGACCACCAAGCTCTCTGCTGGATATAGTCAACACTGGTGTGGGAGTGGGAGCAAGGAGTCTTCTGGACTTAATGCTATCCTGTGGATACTCAGCCCCTCAGAAAACCATACTCAGCAGGCCTGAGTTCTCACCAGTGTCCTTCCCATCCTGAAGTCACCACTCCTTAAACTTCTCGGAGGTCTGTGACTAGTTCATCTCTGTGACTGTCCTGTGACCATCTCCCACCCAGTCACTGTGGTTGAGTGACGCTTCAGAAATCCTGAAGTGTAGTCATTTATGACTTCCTATGAATGAGTTCTGTTCGAGGAAAATGTTCTTTAGTCAGATTTGTTTGTAAGTCTTACAAAGTTAACCTGAAGAACTGGAGATAATAGCTCTGTGCCACAAGTGCCTGCTTGGCAAACACTCGAACCTTGTTACCAAAAAAACAAAAACAAAACCGAAAGTTTTACACACCTTTGACACAGATATACAATGTAAAGCATAAAAAACCGAACACATGCAAAATACTGTAAATGAGCTATTTTTACTTTTATGGTTATCTTAAAATGATAAGGTAGATATGTGAACTACTTCTGTAATTTGTTTGCATCTGCAAAGTGTATATCTGTGAAAGTTTGGAATTCAAATGCTCATAAGTCTAGGACTTACAGTACTGCATTACACTATAATAGAGCAGGCACTACAGTGGATCTCTTCTCCAAGTGTAACCTGCTATATGGAAGGAGTCACTTTCAGAGTAAAATCTCATACAGTCCTTGCAGTGTGCAGTGACTGATTTTTTCTCGGGACCCATCATTGTTTTTCCCAGGGACTACTGACCCTCTCCAAGCTTACTTCGTATTTATGGAGATAAGTTCTCCCCAGAAGTGGGAGTTAGTTAGCTTCATTCTTTTTTTAAAATTTTTATTTTGTTTTATTTTAGAATAACACCAAGTAAAATAAAACAGAATAAAACCAATCACAGTAAACCAGTGTAAGTAAAGCAGGACGTCAAAACAATAGGAAATCAACAATGGTTACCATAATGCCAATTGTTGCCTTCAAAATAGCTGCAGATACCTTCAGATATAGTACAAATCAAAGCAGAAGAGAGTAGAACCAATAAAAAGAAAACAATGCAATAAAGGACTTCAAGATAATAGTAAATACAAAATGACTACCATAATATATCTTGCTATCTTTAAAATAGCTGCCTATGCCGTCATTTATAACAAAATTCAAACAAAACAAAACAGCATAAAACTCAACCCAACTAAACAATGAAAATGATATAGAATTTCAAAACAAGATAATAGGGAATTAACAATGGCTACCACCTTTAGAAGGAGATCACCCATAGATGCCACACTACATACTGTTATCCTCTGAATAGATGATCAGACCACCAGCCTTAGACCTGCAAAGTCAGTGAAACACCCAACACCACTTGCATTAAATAGCATTTCACCTGAATAGCTGCTATTGCAGCCTGTGTTTCTCCAGATCAGCTGGTTGCTTATGAGGGGTGGGTGTTGGCTCTTCTTGTTTCCCAGCCTGCACACTGGAAGGGGCTGGGGTCTGGTTATACCTCTGGTGGCAGCAATCTGAGCATGGCGCTGGTTCGCAGGGAGGGCCTGCTTCTTGGTGAATTCTTGTTCTCTTACCCTACAGTATGTGAATGGCACTGATTCATGGGAAAAGGCTGGGGGCTGGCTGTCCCCCTGGTGGCAGCAGTCCATGCATGGTGCTGGTTCACAGGGAAGGCTCTGCACCTTTTCATTGGCTGCATGACATTCTGGTCACAGCCTTGGTCACTATTCCCCCTCTGCCCTCCACTAAAATACTCTTTGCTTCATTCTTTTCTCTATGTTGGCTTCAGTTTCTCCAGGTTCTCTGGGATTTCTGTTTTCCTCTTAGCTCTTCCTTGATTTGTGGAGCTCTTCTCCCTGTCTTCTCCCCTAGTTTGTTGTTTTCCTGGTATCTGGATTCCAGGTTCTGGAGTTGTGATACTGTGCTCACTCTGCATTTTTCTCAATCCCTTGTGATTGATAATTATATCAGTCAGTGCTTATTAGAGAAAGATTTATATCACTCAGTGCTTATTAGAGAAAGATTTAATTCAAGATACACAAATGTATAAAGATTTACAAGATAGACTTACAATGGCTGCTCACTGAGTCAGGAGTATAAAAGTGCAAAAGGTCTATCTGTGTGCTAGTGATCCAACGAATCAAGTCAAAGGCCTGAAGCTCACTGTAGTGTCCTGTGTGAGTCCATAAGAGGAGACTAAAGGGTCTGTGCTGGAAGCCAGGAGATGACATCCAAGGTGAAGTGAAGACTGGAGCTCCTTTGAGCAATAAGAAATGAGCCTTCCTTCTTCTATTCCATTCAGGTGACAACCCTATTGGTTATCATCACTCACACACAGGGTGAGTCTTCTGTCTTCAGTAAATCTCTCCTGCCTCATGCAGAACTATGCTGATCCAATTTACTTGGGCATTTCTTATTCAAGTTGACACAGTCACTTAACTATCAACAATTTTAAAGGCTCAGTGATGGTGGGCCTCTGTAGGCAGTATCTCTGTAGGAGATACTGTTATGAAAATGAACTTCCTGGTATCCATGGAAATGTTGAGTTGCATAAATGGTAGGTGGTGGTTCTTCATTGTCAGAGGCAAGGTAGATGTAATTCTGTACTGGGCAGCAAGGCTGGAGCAGCCTGGTTTACAAGTAGATCTACATGATATGCTGGTATCACCCAGAAACATGGTAAAGAGAAATTCTAGGGTGGATGGAATTTTGAGCTATATATCTGAAAGGAGATTCTGTTTTGCCTGGATGATGAGGGACTTGGAAAACTGATGAATGAAGAGATTTAGGAAATAAGTGGATGGGTGGATCTGTCTGAATAGACTAAAAATGTGATTGTGTGTGTGTGTGTGTGTGTGTGTGTGTGTGTGTGTGATGGACATGCTCACCAAAGGGCAAGCTCACCAAGGGCTCACCTCATTTAAGTAATGGGACTCTTATGAGATGATACACTGCTCAGCTAGCTTATGAACAGAGTGAGAAAGTGGAAGAGATGAAGGTTATGCATAAACTCAGTAACAGGGACTTTAACACATGAAAGTTGATAAGGCTGTAGCCACTGCTGACTTCTCCATCTTCAATATCCTTGGTCATGGGACCATTGCTTGGGGAAACTCAGTTATCTAATGGCATGTTGATGACATTTGACCACTTCTCTCACAGAAAGGACAGGGGTTTGTTGTCACTGGAATGGATGTTTACCTGAGTTTGGATGTCTTTGTCTCTTAGAGAGCAACTTGTAAGAAACATGAAATGTGGACTTATGGAATGCCTTGTTAAGCATTGCAGTATTCCACATTGCAATGTATTAAGTAATTCATAGTGCATAAAATACAGCACCAAATTATGCCCACATAATTTATAAAGATACATGTCCTCCTTGGATCCAGGACCATCGTTTTGTTAGCTCCATGATGTCTACAGGAGGGTGCTTTTCCATATTTTGTTGACATTTTCTAGTTTTCTTGTGTGGTGGGAATCATCCTACTCTTAAATTACTTGAAGACTGACACTTGAAGACTGATATATTTTTTTTACCCGAATGAAAAATTCAAAGCCCTTTAATCATTTTTTACTTTACCTGATCTTTAGAACCCTCAACAACTTGTCATTAGTCTAGGTTTGATAATATTTTTTTTTATTGTCAGCACCATCTTTCTGGTTTCTGTTTATTAGCAGAGAAAAGACACATTTTCCTCCTTACATTAAAATATTCAAAATTATGAGTTTTTAACAAATGAAATTATTTTGCTCTATTTTCTCTTATTTTTTTTATTGGTACTGGGGATCGAATTCACGACCATGCGCTTGCAAGGTAGGCGCTTATGCCACTGAGCTAAATTCCCAGCCCTAAATGAAATTATTTTGTTAAATTGTATTTAAGTTAAATTAAATAGCTAGATTATTTTCAATTATACATAATTTAATGATTTTAAGTTATACTCATAATACACATATTACATAATTAAAAACTAAAAGAAATATGTGTGACCTGCCAACTATTCAAATAGTTTATAAGGATATAAAGAGGAATTCAAACTTCTGTATTTGCCTAACTTCTTTCAGCCTTTCTCATCCCCTCAGTTTGGTTTTGCTTGCAAGTAATCAATATTGAGTTTTTAAATTATTATTCCAAGAATACTAGACAGCCAGAATTTTTCCTACAACAAATATGAAATATGATCACAAATACAGTGAATTTTAAATTAAAATAATTTATTCAATAGAAAGACACATTGCCCTCAATCTCTTTCAAAATACTCTCCCTCACTTTGAACACATGTATCCTATTGTTTTTGCCCCCTTCTGAAGCAGTTCTGGAAGTCATTTTTTGTGAGCATCTTTAGTTGTGCTGTCATAGTGGCTTTGATGTCTTTTTTTTTTTAAGTTGAAAGGAAATTTACAGACTGAAAATCAAAGGAGGGAAAACAATTGTTCCATACAACAGGAGATCAGAAAAAAAGCAAGGGTAATTTGCCCATCAACCACAGAATGAGTAAGAAAGATGTGGTATTTTCGTACCATGGAAAGCTACCCAACTATAAAGTAGAATAATCTTGAGGCTCTTGTAGGTAAATGGATGCAACTGGATCTCATGTTCATGGGTGAAACAGTTTAAACTTGTACGGGTGAACCCTAGCATAAAAAACAGAAGGAGTTAGAGGGATAAAAAAAGCACAATGTATATTATAAAAGTGATAGGGGAGGAAACACCTGGGAGGAGAAGGTAGTGACACTGTTAACTTCTTACTTTCTTGGCTTAGACTCTGGTATTGTTTTCACAATTTTGTTAGGCTTGGTTTTGTCCTGTCTTTTTTTTTTATTTTAAAGGTGGTAAAATTAAACACAACAAAACAGAACAAAACAGGACATAAGAAAGCATAAATTTCAACAGCTTTGATGTCTTAAACTGATTCAAAACATTTATCTTCCATCATCATTTTGATTTTGGGGAAGAGCCAGAAGTCTAACAGCACCAGATGTGGTAAATAAGGTAGATGAAGACAAGCTGCCTTTCTGTTGGATGGCACTCAGCAGCAGAATTCACTATATTTTTTTAAAAAATCACATCTCATAAAAACATTCACAAAAGAAGACTTCCAGAACTGCTTCAGAAAGTGGTAAGAATGATGATATAAATATGCTCAAAGACAGGGAGAGTATTTTAGGGGCTTAATGGGAATGTATCTTTTACTGTAATAAATTTAAAAATTTAAACCCACACTACATTTTGATCAGCCCTTGTAAACTTTTATTCTTTTCACAGCTTTATTTTTTCACATAACATTCCATCATAATAATCATCATAAAAAAATTTAATGTGCTCATGACTTTATTTCTATTTTCAGCGATACAATCAAATTGGGCCTGATGGTGATATCTGTAATCCTAGCACTTGGAAAGCTGAGGCAAGAGGATTGCGGTGAGTTTGAGGCCAATTTGGACTACATAGTGAGTTTAAGGCCAGAATGAACTATATAGAGAGACTTTGTCTCAAAAAAAAAAATGCAGCAATGAACATCCAAAGATGTTGCCATATGTTTATGTTATGGCTACACTGAACAATGAAGTCAGAGCACTGCAGTTTAGATCTTTAATATACATGCGTTTAGGTTTGTCGAATTCATTTATGGAGTGATGAGATCCATGCTGAAATGTGGCACCCAGTTTGCATTGAAGAGGTGGCTCTCAGAAGAGCTGCCCTATCAATATGGCTTACAGTCTTTCTGCTTGTGTGGATAAAGTAAGTCACTCTGAAGCAAATCTTCATCCTGGGAAGACTCACTGTGGCACTTGAATAAATAAATACAAAGCAAGGAAGCCTCTGCTTCTTTTGGGAAAGCACAGTCATTTAAAAGTGACTTGAGGCTAAAGATGTAGCTTAGTGGTAGAGCATTGCCTAGTATGTTTGACCCTCAGCAGTGGGGAAAAGAAAAGGCTTGATGAAGACCACTTCTTTTAATAGGTAGATATCAAAGGTTGCTTAGGAAGAAAAAGTCAATTTTCATGAATACCAAGTTGGTATCTTTGATATGTCTCTTTGGAGTCCCTCAGGAAGAGTACCTCTTACAATTAGAGATTCTGACTTACTACCAGGTTCTAGGTCATCCTGAGGAACAGCTGGTTGTGGATTAGCATGTGGCTATGGCTGGAAATGAAAATTGGTCCAGATCTCACAGCAGGGCATGGTGTGTGCCCAGGAAGAATAGCTGTACATATGGGTCCAAACTAGAGACCTGTCACCTGGGAAATCTAGGAGGAAGGTACATTGTGGCCTGGGTAAGAAGCGAGACTGGAAAGAATAGTGGGAAAAAAATATGCCAGCCTGGGAAAGACTAATTTTCATAATGGGTGGCAACAATGGTAGCTGAGAATCAGGTATGCTAAGAGTTGGGGTCCTGAGTATCAGGTCCTGTTACTTGTCCAGAGGATACATAACACATATGGCCCGAAGGGGGAAAAAATTGGTGGAGCAGTGAGCAAGCGCTAGTAACTTAGCTTCTCCAGGATAAAGTGCCTAGAGTCTGGAAAACAGTAACTTGGAGAGGAACCAAAGTGAGTGAAAGGTACATGGGAACCATGAGAGAACTGACAGAGGAGAATAAAATAGGACTCAGTGATACTGAAGAAACAGCTCATCACAGTGGACTGCAGACCTTGTGCTGCTGCAGAGTGGCTATATGTAGCTGTCAGTGGAAAGGCAGTGAATTCAGCTTTTCTGTTCACAGGGAAACAGAAACCTGACCTGGACTGAGAGAATCTTGCAGTGAGAACAGAGCTGATGTTTCTCCAGAGAACCCCCAGTCAGTGGTTGGTGGGTGATGGTGGATCAGAGCCCCAGCATAGTCACACGGAGAAGTGGGCAGGGTGTCATTTTGTTTAGGAAAGGACTTGGGGCTGGAACTTCAATCGCACAGCAGTCCCATAGTCACTTCACTGCCAACTCTCCAGAGCAGAATGAGGAATGTCAGGCCAGTCAAGGTAGACAGCTGGCCACAGACGAGAAGTAGGTGGGGGGGACCCCATTGAGCCACAGTGGCAACTTGTTCTCACCATTAACAGACCTCTGGACCCACTGCTTGGAGTTCTGCTTCTTAACATGAACCTAGGAAAGGAGCCACAAATCCCAAACAACTGAACTTTTTAAAAACTATTATATAATTGACTGTGTTAGTCTCTCATTGTTGTTCTCATTGTACTTTAAAATTTTTTTCTCATTTTTCTCCTTCTATACATTATTCTCCACAATTATCCCTTTATTTTACACTGTTTTGTTTTAAGAGCGTCTCTTGTGCATCCATGCTTTGCCTACACTTACTTGTGTTTTTTGTTTTGTTTTTTTGTCCTCCCAATGTAATTGTTAGGGGTAAGAAATCTCTCACATGTTCACTTTATACCCCCTCTTACTTTTACCTGTATCTCCTTCTTTCCCATTTTTTTTCATTCACAATTTAATTTTTCTCCACTGTCTCCTTTTCAGTTGACTCCCTTAGACTTTTTCTCTAATATTTACAAGCAAAGAACCATTCCCCATCCCTATCTTTCACTACTAATTTTATACATAAGTCTTTCCTGTTATCCCTTTCTAAATATATAACCACACATCCTTAATGTCAGTAGAACAATTTCCCCCTCTCCTCTTTCCTCCCTCTCAAATCAAAGAGCAGAGACTTAGAAAAACATTTGATTTTTTTCTTTTTAGTTTTGTATTTCTCTTTCTTTCTCCCCTTTGGCATTACACAAAGACCTAATGCCTGTACTTTGGCTTGTTGATTCTATAAAACTACTGTTGAGTGTTGTTTTTTACCAGTAGGGAAGACACAGGCAATGCATTTGGTGCACATTAACTGTGGGTCAAGACTTAAGCTGTTACAATGCTTACACTATAGCTGTGTATTTTTTTCCCTCTAAATGGTACATAAATAAAAACACCTACAGGTAGGAGAATGGAGAAACAAGGAAATTGAGTATCTCCAAACACACCAGTCTCCACCAAGACAGAACAAGGGCTTACAAAGGGAAAACAAACTCCAGATAGCAGAAATGAAAAGTTTTTAGAAAGGATGATGAAAATATATGAGTTCAAATCACAATTAAACCAAATGTTTACAGCACTGACACTCAATATGCCCACTGAATTTCAGGGAAATAGGTGAAAAACTGGATGAGCTAACCAAGACAGTTCAAAACTTGAAACACAGATTCAACGAAGATATGGAATCCTTTTCTTTCTCATCTAATTGCTCTGGCTTAAGTTTCCAAAACTACTTGAATAACAGTGGTTACAATGGACATACTTGCCTTATTCCTGATTTTAGAACGAACGCTTTCAGTTTTTGTCCATTTAGTATGATGTTGGCTGTTTGTGTGTCAAGATAGTTTTTGTCAGATTGAGATAAAGACCATCTATTCCAATTTTCTGTAGGGTTCCTTTCATGAATGGGTGCTGGACTTTATCAAAAGCTTTTTCTGCATCTGTCAAGATGCTCATATTGTTTTTGTCCTTGGCTCTGTTACTATGGTGTATTACATTTATTGATTTGTGAATGTTGAATCATCCCTGCATTCCTGGGATGAATCCTACTTGGTCATGGTGTATAATCTTCTTTGTTAAGAATCATTCTATATAATCATGGGGAAAAATAATTTCATAATTAAACTGTGATTGGGGCTTATCTGAGGCCTAGTGCCTTGCCATGTAAGGCCGGCTATGGTATGTGGGGACAATTCTGTGTGTCTCTGGTCACAGTTGAGGCCTCAGTGGTCCTGTGAGGGCCTGTGATACCTCAGGGCAAGATTATATCAGCTGTGGACATCCTGGTTCCTTGAGAACCCTATAGTAATAAAAATAGACTTTCACCTTGGGGAAAGGACAAACTCCATAACCTGTCATCTTGCCCCACCTCCTCATCAACATAAAGATCCTCATCAGCATAAGTCAACAGTCTCTAAGTCATCTGATTCATCACAGACTTCTGAGTCATCCTGCTGCCTTGAGTCTTTCATTAATTCTCCCAGTCATTGTGTACCTCCAATAAGCGCTGGCTAGCTGGGAATGTCTTTGTCTTTGCCCATCCTGAGGCATTGACCCCCCCCCCCATGCATTTGTCTCTGTTTCTTATTCCATCCTTTTGCTGTGCTCCTTATACAGGGAGTTGGGAATCTTGGCCAAGTCCCTGATACTTCTTGATGACTTGCTGCATTCTGTTTGCCAACATCTTGTTGAGGCAATCTCAGTCTTGGTATACCAGAAAGAACAGCAGGTTAGAACCATTATGTCACTTTGGCTGAAGTGCCACAACCCGAAATAACAGTAGCATCAAACATATTCTAGAAGATGACAAATGAGGTAATCATTAATTTGCCACCTTTACCCATATGAACCAGATTTGTGATCATATAACAAAATCTGCACTAAACCAGAAAACTATATGCAGTAAATAAACCCTCAATATGCCAACTTTATGCTCAAGGGAGATTTAAAAGGGATTGTCTTAGTTACTTTTTACTCATTGCTGAGACAAAACACCTGATGCCCTAAGTTGGGAAAGGAAAGGTTTATTTCTTACAGTTTTTGGAGGTTTCAGTCCCTACTCAGTTGGCTCCAAGGCAGGGCAGCATGGTGGGGCCGCAGTTCATGGCGGCTGCAAACAGTAAGCAGAATCCGGCAAAAGAGAGAGACACACCTTCTTCCTGCCATTACATCACATCCTGGCTCCACCCCCTAGGAAGGTTGAGCACTGACACCATCATTCTAAGCACTAGACAATGAACCAGTCACAAATACATGAGGCCTGGGGGCCACTGACATTAACCATGACAGGAATTAAGGTAAAAAATAGAGAGATAGATAAAGAGGAAGAGATTAGAAGTAGTCTGGAGGACAAAGTGGGATCATGTAAACTTTGGGAAACTGGTGCAGAAGACAGGGGGTGGGGTGGGGAAAAGAGAAGAAAGAGATAAAAGGAAGAACAGAAGAAAACAACAACCACAAAGAAACTAGACACCACGTTCACACTTGTATAAAAACAAAATCAAACAATGAAGGAGAAAAAAAAAAACACCAAAAAAAAAAAAAAAAAAAAAAAAACAACGAGAGAGTAGCAGCACATGGAGACAGAGTCTAGGTCCATGTTGATTTATCCCAGTAAGCCAGAAGTAGCTTTATGGTGAGGTAGTGGGTAATTTCAGTGAGCCTACCTCTTTATTTCCCTGGAAGTTAAGGCTGGGTTTTGGCTATGAGGCTGGGATCAGACCCTTTCAGCCTGCAGCCATCAGTGTACCTTCCTTGGGCTTGAACTCAGCTGGGAGCTGCTCAATGGACCCAGCAGTTGTTCTGAGCTCCGAGCTCAGCTGGTCCATCTCCAAGATGGGTTCCTGGCAATTGTCCCCTCCTGTATAATATCCAGTCCTGCAGCATTCACCACCAGTTAGTGTAATTCTCCATATCCACTATTCCCTTCCACTGCTGCATCTTTCCATGGAGGCCTCTGGGGTTGCCAACAGTCGACGTGTATCTGCAGGTTTGAAAGGCTCCACCATGCAGTGAGTCCCAACTCAGGGAGAAGGCTCCATCAGCTACTGCCTTCTTTTTGGTAGTTTCTCCCTTTGATCTCCCCATGGACTTTGATTCTCACTTCAGATACTTCCTGGGTCCAGGAGATCCACTTCTCTCTTCTTCCTCACATTGCTATATTCCAGTGTGTGGATGGTAACTCTCAGGCTCTTTGTCTGCTGTTTACCACTCTGACATCTTCATGGAATCCTCTAAAAGATGTCAGAAGGAAATACTTAAAATAAAAAAAATAACTGTATAGAATGCATACGTTCCAGAACTAACCAGTGTGAAGACAAAAGTATCTGATATAGAGGATAAAATAATGAATTATAATAAAGAACGCAAAGAAACCAAAAAAAAAAAAAGAGAGAGAGAATAAGAGAAAACTAGTGGCTACTAGATGACAACAACAACAACAACAACAACAACAACAAAACTAAGACTAATCAGAGTTACGGAGTTACAGAAGACTGCACAGATGGATTCACCAACATATCTACAGAAATTATTGAAGAAAATTCTCAAATATAGGAAAAAGTTTCAAAGTACAAGTAATTGATGCTTATAGATCACCAAGCAATTACGATGAAAGAAGTTTACCAAGGAATATCCTTATTAAATTAACAGCTATACAGCAAAAAACTATAAATTTAAAGACAGCTAGAGAAAAACAAAAAAATCACATGTAAAGGTAAACCAATTAGAATCAAAGCAGACTTCTCAGCACAAACTATGAAGGCCAGAAGAGCTTTGAGTGAAGTATTTCAATCTCTAAAAACAAATAACTTTCAACTCAGCAAAGCTATCCTTCAAAATAGATGGATAGGGCCAGGGATTTAGCTCAGTGGCCTAAGCACTTGTCTGGCAAGCTCAAGGTCATGAGTTCGATCTCTAGTACAAAAAAAAAAAAAAAAAGAGTATTATAGACAGAAACATAGGTTTGGACACACTAAAAACACAGAGGAAACTGGTGAATTCAGTAAATAAACAATAATAAAAAACCAGGAAAATAAAAGTATTATATATCGACCTAAAAAAGACAGTAGTAGTAAATAACCAATACATCTCAGTAGTATCTATCAGTGTTAATGGCCTCATCTGTCCAATAAAAGACACAGACTGTCAGATTGGATCAAAAAACAGAATCTACTGATCTTTTGCATTCAAGAAACCATCTAGAAGAGAAAAGTAAGCGCCTCCTGTGACTTGGCCATGCTGGGACTGGGAGGATCCAACAAGAAGCCAACTAGCCCGCCTTTCTGGTAAGCCATGCAAGCTGCGTGGCTTCCAGGAAGACAAAAACCAGTGCCTCGCATGAGCCTTCTGGAGTGTACAAACAAACCCTGGCCCACCTACCCCAAAGCGACTTGCTGGTTTGGAGGACAGGCTGAGTAGATTGTAACTACAGGTACATAAAGCAACTGAATACTTATATTGTCTGGTTGGTTTTTCAGGCCTGGGGCCAGCAGTCTAAGTATCTCTTGGGAAGATGACAGTATGTAACATAGCAAATATGAGAGATTTCCTTCTATTTTGTCTTTGAAATCCAATATTTTTGTCACTGTTTTAGTTTGTTCTGATTGTTGGTTTGGTTTGTTGTGTTTTGATTGGTTTTATTCTGTTTTGCTTTTGGTTTGATTTTGCTATACCTGATGGAATGGACAACTATTGTGAAGATAACAAGATATACTATGGTAGCTATTGTTGTTTTCCTAGTAGCCTGCTCTGAAGTTCTGTACCAATTTTGCTGCTTTGTTTTGATTGGTTTTGTTCTGTTGTGTTTGTTGGATTTTACTATCTTAAAACAAAAACGTATCTAATTCAAAAAGATGCTCATAGGCTTGAATGGATGGGAAACAATATTTCATGCACCAGAACCCTGAAAACAAGCTGAGGTGGTAATTCTAATATCAGACACAGTAAACTTCAAGTTAAAACAGATTAGAAGAGACAAGGTCACTACACACTAAGTAAAGGAACAGTCCAACCAGAAGAGATAACACTGATAACTATATATACACCAAACACTGAAACACCTACCTTCATAAAACAAATACTACTGAAATTAAAAGGCCAAGTAAGCATTAAGGCCATCACAATAAGAGGTTTTAACACCCAATTTTCTCACAGAGACAGGTCAGTCAAACAAAAAGCTAATAAAGAAATTTCAGAGTCGAACCATATACTTGAACATATGGGCTTAAGAGATATACACAGTATTCCACCCTTCTACACTAGAGTATACATTCTTGTTAGCAGCACATGGTACTTTTTCCAAAATACATCACCTACTAGTCCACAAAGACTGCCTAAGTAAATGTAAAAGTACTGAAATTACTCCATGCATACTATCTGATCACTGTGCAATGAAAGTGGGAATCAATGACAGAAGGAAAATTGGAAAAGGAAAAAGCTGGAAAATTAACAACATTCTCCTAAACAACTAATGGGTCATGGTAGAAATCAAAGAAGAAATTAAAAAAATTTCTGGAAGCTAATGACAATGTCTGTAGAACTTAATGAAACAATTGGGACACTTTGAAAGCAACTCTAAAATTGCTCACCTTAGGAAAACAGAGCAAGCCAAAATAAATAACTTTATGAAAATCTTAAGATACTTGAGAAACATCAACAAACTGGCCTCAAACCAAGACTAAGGTGAGACATTATAAAATGAGAGTGAAAATGAAATTGAAGCTAAAATAACCATAAAAAAAATCAACAAAGTGAGCAGCTGGTTCTTTAAACGCATAAATAAAATAGATAAGCCCTTAACAAGACTCATCAAGGGAATGACAGAAAAGACTAACATAAATGTAACTAACAATAAGAAAGATGAAATCACAGCAGACACTGTCAAAATCCACAAGATACTAACTACTTTGAAATATTATATTCCAACAAATTAGCAAATTTTGAAGAAATGGACAAATTCTCAGACACATACAAACTACCAAAACTAACCCAAGAAGACAAAAACATACTTAATAACTCAATCACAAGCAATGAAATTAACTCAATAATAAAGACTCTACCAACTAAAAAAGCCCAGGACCTGATGGATTCACTGCTGAATTCTGTAAGTCCTTTAAGAATATTATATCTGAGCAATTCACCTGCTCTCTTGGTAAGCGCCTTCCTCTGGCGTGATCCAGGAGGAGAACCAGAGAACGGCCTCAGAGATCCGGCCACGGCCATGTTGGAACCCAGGAGCCTGCACAAAGAAGCAATTCGCCTGCCCTCTTGGTAAGCGCCTCCCTCGGGCGGGCATGAGCCAAGAGGAGACCCAGTAGTGTCTCTTGAGCCTACCGGTGCAGAGGCTTGGAATCAAACACCCCCCTCCCCATTAGCAACTGGGGACAGAGGTCTGAGCATCTCTTGGCAGGATGACTGTATGCAATATAGCAAATATGGGGGGGTCTCCTCTATCTTCTCTTTGAAAGCAAGTGTTTTGTTTCATTATGAATATTTGCTTTACTCTATTCAATATTCTCTTTCAATTGATTTTATAATGTTCTGTTTTTGGTTTGATTTTGCTGTACTTAATTGACTAGACAACTATTGTGAAGATGAGATATACTATGGTACCTACTACTGTTATCCCGGTAACCTGCTGTGAAGTTCTGTACCAAATTCACTGCACTCTCTCAATTGGCTTTGTTCTGTCTTGTTCTGTTGTATTTCTACTACCTTCAAAATAAAAAAAAATAAAATTAAAAAAAGAATATTACATCTCCAATACTCCTCAAGGTGTTCAAAGAAATTAAAAGGAATGGAGTGCCTCCAAATTCACTTATGGAAGCCACTGTCATCCTGACCCCAAAATGAGATTAAAAACCAAACTAAAAAAGAAAACTATAGACCAATATGTTTAATGAACATGGATGTAAAAATCCTCAGCAAGACATTAGCAAATATAATGCAGCACATTATTAAAAAGCTGATACACCATGATCAAATAGATTTCATCTCAGAGATGCAAGGTGGTTCAGTGTACATAAGTTTGTATATGTGATACATCACATAAACAGAAGCAAGGTAAAAAACACATGATGATATCAATAGAAGCATAAAAGGCTTTTAACAAAATCCAACACCACTGCATGATAAGAACCCTGAATAAAAAGGTATAGAAAGACCATGCCTGAATATGATAAAAGCTATCTATGACAAGCCAGTAGCCAGCATCATATTAAGCAGGGAAAAACTAAAAGCATTTCTCCTAAAATGAGAAGCAATACCAAAAGTTAATTTCGTGGGTAAAGTTTTTAATAAGCTTTACCAATCTAGGCTGTTTGGGAGACTAAAAGACCACACTCCACATTGAACTATACCGTTCAGTATAGTTCATTACTATTTTGTGGCTACATTACATAGGTTAAAAAAAATAAAATGAGAAACAAACAATGATGTCCACTATCACCTCTGCTATTCAACATAGTACTTGAAGCATCAGCCAGAGCAATTAGGCAAAAGAAAGAAATAAAAGGAAAGGAAGACTCAAATTATTATTTGCAGATGACATGATACTCTACATGGAAGACCCAAAGAACTCCACCAAGAAATTCTTAAAATTAATAACCAATTTCAGCAAAGTAACAGTACACAAGACCAACACACAAAAATCATTGAATCATCAATGATAAATTATCAATGAACAGGATGAGAGGAAATCATGAAAATAATACCATTCATATGTGCTTCAAGAAAAATGAAATACTTAGGAATTAATCTAACCAAAAAAGGTAAAAAGCCTTTACAAAGAAAAGTACAGTACTCTGAAGAAGGAGATTGAAGAGGACAACAGAAAATGCAAGATGTCCCTTGCTCCTGGATAAGCAGAATCAATATTGTCAAAATGCTCATACTACTCTAAAGCATACTTTATAGATCTAGAGAAAGCAATCCTAAATTTCTTACTGAACCACAAAAACCCTGTAATTTTGGGCAACAAGAGCAGAGCAGGCAGCATAGCAATATCAAATTTTAAGCTATGCTACAAAGCAATACAGATAAAAACTGCGCCATACTAGAACAAAAGCAGACACATGGATCAACGGAAGAGAACTGAGGATACAGGAACCTCCCCAGACAGATTCAATTATTTGCACTTTGACAAAGGGTCCAAAAGCATATGTTGGCGGAAAGGTAGCCCATTCAACAAGTGGTCCTGGGAAAACTTTGTAGAAGAATGAAACTGGACCCTTATCTTCCACAATATACTAAATGAAAATCAAAATGGATCAAAGATCTAAATATTATAATGGAAACATTAAA
Source organism: Dolichotis patagonum (assembly GCA_004027295.1). NCBI lineage: Eukaryota > Metazoa > Chordata > Mammalia > Rodentia > Caviidae > Dolichotis > Dolichotis patagonum. The sequence continues at coordinate 11,347 of PVJX010013652.1, read as the reverse complement.
CTTTCTGAAAGACAAAGTAGGTAAAATACTTGAAGACATAAGAGTAGGAAAAGATTTTCTAACAAAACATGAACTGTGTGGAAAATAACAGCAGGAATTAACCAAGGGGATTAGATCAGACTGAAAAGCCTCTGTACAGCAAAAGATTCAATCAATAAAGACACATAGAATAGAAAACATTTTTTGCTAGCTACTTTTCAGACAGAGGACCAATAACTAGAATATATAAAAAATTAAAAAAACCCTCCTAAAATTAAAGACCTAGTCAAGAAATGGGCTAGAGAAATGAACAGACACTTCACAGAGGAAGAAATATGAATGGCCAACAAATATATGAAAAAGCATTCAACATCTCTGGCCATTAGAAAAATGCAACTTGAAACAACTCTAAAGTTCCATCTTACTCCAGAAACAGGGGCAGTCATTAGGAATTCAAACAGTAAGAAAGGCTGGCATTGTTGTGGTGAAAAAGAAACCCTTCTTCGTTGTTGTTGGGAATGCAAACTAGTTAAACCGTTGTGGAAACTGGTATGGAGATTTCTCAAGGAATTGAAATTAGAAATTCTATATGACCCAGCTATCTCCCAGTTTAAGTCATCATACGACAGTGATACTTGATTACCCATGTTTATAGCAGAACAATTCGCAATAGCTAGTTCTAGAAGTGGGCTATATACCCATCAACAGGTGACTGAATAAACAAAATATGTATCTATATACAGTGAAATACTACTTGGCCATGAAGAATGACAAATTTGGGGCATATGTAGGAAAATAGATGCACCTGTGAAATAAATCAGATACATAAGCTTGAATACCATATGGAATCCCTCATTTGAATGAGGCAAAGTAAATATCCAGGATCGGGGAACACCTTTTCCCTTGGGACTGAACCCAGGACCTCATGCATACTAAGCATGTGCCCTATCACTGAGCTACCCCTCCATCCCCTGACACTAATTCTTAGACTTATAGTACCTTAACCAATTTGGTTTTAGAATTCTTACTTTCTTGAAAACTACGGGCTTGAATAGCGGTGCCAGGTTTTATTTTTCTTATATGTTGATCATGGTAATTGCCAATGAAAAGTTGTTATAAAACAATTTGCCACGGCACAAAAGAACTCCAAATTTGAGTGTTTCTCCGCATTGGCTATCACTTTGTTTTTCTTTGATTTCATTTTCTGTGTCAACACTAGGGGGCAATAGTGCACTAAATAGGGACTAAGGCACCCTGTGCTTTCCTTCTTTTGGCTAAAGCAAGTCCTATGACTACTGTATTTGAATTTATACTTTATAGATACACTATTTATTTATTCTTAATTAAGAAATTTTGTTAGTGCATGTGTGCATATACTTAACTTTAATATGATAGGGAAGTATAACTGTATAAACTCGGGAAAAGAAAACCAAATATATTTGATAAACAAAAGTAATGAAACTAGAGTCTCTTTAAAATTCCAGCTCTCCATTTCTACCCTAAGACTTTAGGGTTTGGGTTTTTTGTCATAGTATATTATCTTCTCATATTACATAATTGATTTTATTATTATTTCTACCTAACTCACAGGAATATAAAATTCACAGGGGCAGAGTTTTTTTTTTTTTTTTGTCTGTAATTGCTCTGTTCTATATTTAAATTGATTTGAGTAATACTTGTCTTACAGTAGGCATTCAGTAAATATATACTGAATGAATGAATAACCAATTGATCATATAGCATTTTCTTCTTATACAAATAGCTTATCATATACTCTGTCTATGGATAGAGAGATGGTGACATGGATTGAAGAAATTACTTTCTGTGACTATTTAAAATTATATTATCTAGGAAATTCTGTGTAACTTAGGATATCTTAGTGAGAGAAGGAATTATTCTTTTAAACCTAGGGACTTCTAAAGCATGATAATAAACTGATAATGTTGTTTATTGCATTTCTTTATAGGTAGAGTCATAAACATAAAAAGTAATTTACTTTATCTTCTTAATGTTTTTTCTTTTACTGCATATTCCTTTCATTTTATTGCATATTAATTTTACAAAACATTGGGTTTCCATCTATATTTCGATCATGCCTATCACCTTTCTGATACCCCTCCCCCATATTCCTTTCCTACTGTCTAATTAGGGTTTCCTTTACTTTCATTTCATCCTTTTTAGATTTCACATAAAACATGCACTACTTGCCTTTCTCACTTTGCCTTATTTTGCTTAACATCATCTCCAGTTCTGTCCATTTTTCTGCAAATGACAACATTTCATTCTTTTTTATGGCTTGATAATTCTCCATGGTGTATATACCCCACGTTTTCTTTGCCCATTCATCTGCGATGGCTTTATTCTTGGCTCTTGTCAACTGGGCTGCACTATACATGGGTGTGCAGGTCTCCCTAGAGTACACCAACTTTAATTACTTTGCGTGTATAGCAAGGAGCAGGAGAGTTAGATCAGATATCAGGTCTGGTTTTAGTGTTCTGAGGAGCCTCTGGACTGATTTCCATTTCCACCAGCAATGTCAAAGGACTTTCTCCAGCATCCTCACCAGCACTTTTTTTTTTTTCAGCACTGGTGATTGGAGCCCAGGGCCTTGATGCTGAGTTGTATCCCCAGTCCTTTTTATTTTTACTTTGAGACAGGGTCTTGCTAAGCTGTTAGGCTGTACTTGAGCTTATGATCCTTCTGTATCAGCCTCTCAGAGTGCTGGGATTACAGGCATGATTGATCACACCTGGCTTATGTTTTGTATTCTTGATGATAGCCATTCTAACTGGAATGAGATGGAATTTCAAAGTAGTTTGATTTGCATTTCCCTAATGTCTCAATATATTCTACAATTTTTAGAACAGGACAACATATATATATATATATTTTATCGGTACCGAGGATTGAACTCAGGACCATGTGATTGCCAGGCAGGTGGTTATACCGCTGAGCTAAATCCCCAGCCCCATATTGTACAATTTTTAAAATATACTTATTGGCCCTTTTGCTTCTTTTGAGAAGTATCTATTCAGTCCATTTGCCAATTTATTGATTGGGCCATTTAATCTTTTTGTGCTTTTGAATTATTTATATATTTACCACCACTGGTCTATCTATATTGAAGTGTGATTTTTCAGTACTTAGCTTCTTCAGAGTTTTATCCTGAAAGAGAAAAATCCTTGAGTATCTTTTGTGTCTTGACACTGTAGTTTTTAAAAAAAATTATCATAAAAAAATCTCGATTTCCTTGTCTCCTTTCTACCTACTTTTATATCTTGTGTCCTACTTCAATACCACTGTGAGATATGGTTGATGCTACAGTGAATTTCTTTTGTAAAGCTAGCTTGCGATGTGGGAAGAGTCACATTTAGAGTAAAACCTCATACTGATTTGCAGCTTACAATAACCATGGTATTTCCTGGGCTGCTGCAATTGGTAAACTACTTATCACCGGGGTTCTTCCTCTGGGTTACCTTGTGCTTGCTGTGTCAAGTCCCTGCCCACCTCCAAGCTATGGCTGACATTCTGGATTGTTTTGTTCCTTTCTCTATGTTGTCCTCAGAAACTAGTTATTAGCTAATAGTCAGAAACTATTATTAGCTTTCCCATTGACTCTAGATTCCCAGAGCTCTTCTCTTTTTCTTTATTTGTGTTCCAACTGTCTCATTCTAGGTCCTGGACGGGCTACGAACTGCTGTATGCTTCTATTCCACCATCTTGTCCGCTTCCTATTTTATCTTTTTATTGTCACTGTGATGGTGGTAGAGATTAAGCCCAGGGCCTTGTGAATGCAGAGCAAGGGCTCTACCTTGAGCTATTGCTCCAGCCTCTATTAATTTTAAATGATTACTATTGTGGTTTAGATGTTGAGATTGATGCTGCAATACAAGACTATGTGAAAAGATGTATTATTACATAATTAAGGTCTTTGTGAAGGAAAGGGCAAGCCTCTCACCTGGGTCCAGAATGGCTTGAGAGGACCAGGGAAGGTCATGGCCTGGGCCTGAGTTGCAGTGAAGGTCTGGGGCTGGGCCAAAGGAGAGAGCTCAGACTTTCTCACCTGCTTATCCAAATGTGGGGCACTGGGGAAAATGTGTGTGTGTGTGTGTACTTAAATGCTGTCATCAAGTTGAGATGTGGGTACACTCCTATCGTCTCAGCTTCTTCGGAGCATGAGGTAGGAATATTGCTTGAGCCTGTGAGTTTGAGACTAGTTGGGCAATTTAGGAAGAGGTTGTCTTATAAAAGGAGAAAGTTGTCAGCAAACAAAACAGTGGAGTCAGACTCTTCATTCCCTATGTATTATTATTGTTAGTTACTGTTGCTTAACTTGTACTCATAGAGTGATTAACAAAGATTTGTTAATGAATCTCTTGATACTGAAAGAATGTGTTATCACTTTCTGTGCAGAAAATACCTGCACAGTGAACAACAAAGACAACTTCTCAGGTGTTCTCTTTAAGTGTCTGTGATTGTGAGACACTGTCTTTCCAACACTACCTGGCAGAAATCCTAATGTGAAACTTCATAAATTGTTCCAAAGAAAAAAGAAAAAGAAAAAGAAAAAGAAAAAATTGTTTTGTCTTCTTGCAGGAGACATCTTGCCTTACCTGGAAATAGGAGGGAAGATTGAGTTCAAACAAGTCTTCTGGAAATACCTTCTTCTGAAAGAGAAAGATATGGTGTGTGTGTGTGTGTGTGTGTGTGTGTATGTAAATTTTCAAATTAAAGCCACAGTCCACTTTCAATGATGGAGTCTTAAATGGTAAGATTTCCTCAAATTAATGAACATGTGCACATGTATGCATGCACACAATCCCTGTCTTGCATACAGTACAGAATCCTCATTGGTAATATGTATAATTATCCTCTGTCAAGTATCAACAGAAAAAGTAGATGCTTTAGCAGCTAGAAAAGTATAGGAAGTGGAGAGAGCTTTTAATTTTATTTTTCCATTTATTATCAATGGTAACTTGCAAGGAAACAGCTTAGTGGTTAATATCTGTGCAGTCAGACAAGGTGGGTTTAAGCCTAGAATTTGGGGCTGGTGGCTGAAAAACTTCTTTAAGCATTCAGTTTTACATCTATGAAGTGAGAGTGTTAACTGTTGTGAAAGTTAGATGAGTAAGAAAAATATATATGCTAACATATACCAGCATAGTGCTTCACACATTGAAAGATGTATATAATATTAGCTGTTACAATTATTATTTATTTTTATACTTTAAAGAATTCAACTCCCTTCTAAAAGCCTGAGGATTTAAACACCACATTGGATTAAATAAAATTTCCATGTTTATATGTTGAAAATAATCACATTGGCAATTCTGTAAAGTTCAATCTAACGCTTACTTCATAGGACAAATCCTATTTTGCAGCTCTTAAGAGAAACATTGGAAAGATGAGATTTTGATAACAGAAACCCAGATGGGGACTCAGCTGCTGGGGACAGACACAGAAGTCCCTGGGTGTTGAATTTGTGCATATTTGAATTCCCCACTGGCTAAGCATTTCTTCCATTTCATTATAATGCAGTTACTCGATTTAACATTTCCTGATTTAGATAAATTTTTACCAGAAATTTGTAGAAAAGTAACACATTTCAGCATATTGAATAGGCTTATGTATTTGAAACAAAAATATGCCATTTTGGAAGTGATCATTAAGAATGGGAATGGGTCCACTTGTACTTAGCATGGTGCTTCCAGTTGGCCAGGCACCTCATTAGTGAGCCAGCAAGGTGGCCTGCTGAGTGAGCAGGGGGGTGGGATTTGCATACTTCCAGATATGATCTCCTTGTTAACAGTAGATAGCTGATTAATAACCACAGAGAAAATAAAGATCCTGCTGGGTGGCCCTCAGGGAGCAATACCTAATTAGAAGAAACATCCCTTGCCAAACAGAGCTGCTGCCTCAGGGCTGATGAATAACCTTCTGACACCAGGAGTTGGAATTTAGCTGAATTCCCATCACTTTCTCCTGTAATTTGACAGTGTGATTCACTGATGAGAAAAGTGGCTCTTTGGAGGTAAATCCTCCCACGCCTGAGCCTCTCAAAAGCTGACTCTTTTTGCATTCACCTTTCTTTTAGAGATCTGTGATTAAGGTAACCTCTCCAACTTCATTTTTATGATTATGGTAAATTAGAAAATTAATGACAATTAAATTGGTTATGGGAGAGGCTAGAGACACACAGCCTGTCAAGACATACTTATTACATTCTGTGGCACTTAATATGATCCCTTTGAGATTTTGGCTTCCCTAGCTTCTAGGCTGTGCACAATTTAGTTCTTCTTCCTACCTCAAGATCAAAGGGTAGCTGAAATTTGTCTTGACAGACAACTCCTCCAAGCCTGCCAGAAATGTTTGATGACAATGGATTATACCCCCATCTCAAATTCTTCCTTAAGAACGTTATCTGACTAATCCATGATAAATTCTGTAATAAAGATAAACAAAAGGGGGTAGAAACAGACTACCACCAGGGCATGGTGGTGCATATCTCTAACCTTTGTACCATGGGAGGCTGACAGGAAGATAGCAAGTTCAAGCCCAGCCTGGACAACTAAATGACTTAGTGAGGCCCTGTCTTTAAGTGAAAAATAAAAAGGCACTGTGAATGTAGTTCCACGCAAAACCTTGAGTTCAGTATCCAGTACTTCAGAATAATAGTGAAAACAGACAATCAGATCACCCAAACCCTGAGTAAATCAAAGGCAGCTGTTAGTACCTTGGTGTACATCAAGACCTTGAGTGGAAAGATTTAATCCAGAGCAGATATGGAGAAACTAGGCTTTCATTAGAAGGACATTTTCTCTGTGGACTAGAACAAAAGAGACAGATGTGGTTGCCAATGGAGAATTAGTGGTTGAAATATATGGAGAATGATGTAGCACTTGATGGATTCTAGATTCTCCATGAAGTATGAGGAATAGTTATCAACTGAGGAAGAAAGGAAAGAAGGGAGAAGTCAGGGTTTAACTGGAGTGAGGACATCAAAACTGAGGGTGGGAGAGGTGCTTAATAGAGAAAAATAAGGACAGTTTCTGGGATGGTTGAGTATAAATTTGAGATTGGTCACTGTTAATTTGTTCTGGTACCATCCTCCAAATTGATATTTTCCCCTGCAATAACTAGCCTAAGATTCAGTCACAGAGTTTGCTTGGTAAGAAGAAGGGAAAGATATTGAAGGCATTTGTGTAAGAGAGCAGTCTTCACAGAGGATGTCTTACCTCATTCTAGAAGCACTGAACAGAATAAAGAGAGTTCTCTACTAATCAAAGGATTCTCTAGGTGAATGTGCCTTGGAAAGGAGTGATGTGGTAGAAGATATTTGACAATGAACTTGAAGTTTGATGGAGAAGAATGTGCTGGGTAAAATCATAGGAGAATTGTCAATGTATGTGGTGGGTTGGTGAAGTAAAAAACTTATGTAATAAACATGGGAGGAAATTGAGAAAGTAATTGAAAGGAAAGAGAATTTGGTAGGAGGTTGAGGTTTTTGCATTAGTACTTTACCCCTTTTTCCTGAGAAGCTTAATAGAAGAGATATTTTTAATGGGAGCAGAAAAGTTAAATAAACTGAGTCAAGAGTCGAGTTGGCTTTGGAAAGATTTGTATAGACAGAGAGGCTGACAGTGCTGTGGAGCTGTAATGTTGGTGAACACTTTGTACAAAGCAGAAACTCATTTCAGTTGCCTTCTCTTGCAACAAATAGCTTTCCAGTCACTGCCACTGCTGATGCTGTTTTAAAGATGAACTAATATGTTCATTCAGGCAGTGTGTCAGGTGTGTGTGTGTGTGTGTGTGCGTGTGCAGTATTTTAATTCAACTGCTTTGCCAATTTTATCTGTTGTTTTGCCCTTAAGAGACTGAGTCATGAGTCATGAACAAATCTAAAAGGGAATGATTGATAAATTACAAAATCCCCACTGGTTAAGCTTTAAGAAGACAAGCAAAGTCCTGTGGGCTGATTCATACATTTTTCACAATAGGAGTCTATTAATCTTTCTTCTCTCCTACTGTCTCTATCCATACAGGCAGTTATTTTCTGCACATCAATTTATTTTTGCACATGTATTGAGGATTTATTATGTTCTCAGGAGCATGGTATGTTCTTTACTTTCATTAGCTCATTTACTCATATCGGTTTTATGGGGTAGGCATTATTATTCTTCTCATAGTTTTTTTGACATAAGAAAGTGAAATTCAAAGAGGTTAAGTTTTTGCCATCACTCACATAGCTGTTGGATCCACATCTTGATAATATAATCCTATGGTGTGCATGCATGTGCACACACACACGTGTACACACCACTTTAAAAATTGAAATTCACACAACATAAATTCACCATCTTAAAGTGGACCTATTCAGTGGTTTTTAGCACATTTACAAGGTTTTACAATATCACTATCTAATTCTAGACCATTTTTAACCCTCCAAAAACAAGCCCCATACCTATTAAACTGTCACCCCACTTTATACTCATCTATCCCTGGTGACCACTAATTGGGCTTTTGGCTTTGAATTTCCCTGTTCTGACATTTTAGGTAAGTGCAATCATGTTATAAGTGGCCTTTCATGCCTGACGTTATTTTATTTTCTTCTGCTTCTTTTTTTTTTTTCAGTTGGGGGATTGAACCCAGGGCCTTGTGTACACTAGGCAAGCACTCTACCATTGAGTACATTCCAAGCCCTTGTGTTTCAAGTTTCATCCAGTTACAGCATCTATCTATCTATCTATCTATCTATCATCTATCATCTATCTATCTATCTATCTATCTATCTATCTATCTAGGTGTTGAGAGTAGAATCCAGGGCCTTGTGCATGTTACATGCTTGTGCTTTACTAAGTTACATTGCCAACTACTATTTCATAACTGCTTTTTCTTTTTTTTTCCAAAACAGGGTCTTGCTTTACAATCCAGGCTGGCCTTGAACCCACAGCAGTTCTCCTGCCTCAGCCTCCTGAGTGTTGGGATTACACATTCAGTGTTTCGTATCTTTTTATGGATAAATAATAATCCATTATGTGAATATACAAGTTTTATTTGTGGATCAGTTAATGGATATTTGGAATATTTGGCAGTTTAAGGTACATATCTTGTAGGGGAGTTGCTGAGTCATATGTGAATTCTATGTTCAACTTTTCATTATTGTTGTTTTCTTTGAGACAGGGTCTCAGTCTGTAGTCCGGGCTGGCCTTGAACTTCAGATGTAGATCAGGCTGACCCCAAATTTATGATATTCTTGTCTCAGCCTCTGTTGTACTAGAATTACAGGTGTGGATCACTATGCCTGGCATATGTTCAACTTTTTGAGAAACAACCAAACTGTTTTCCACAGTGGCTGCACCACTGTGCATTCTCACTAGCAAAGTACAGTGGTTCCAGTTTCTCCACATCCTTGTCAAACTTATAGTTCTCCATGTTTAAAAAAACCAGAGTCATATAAGTGTGTACAAAGTATATCTCAGTGGTTTTGATTTGCATGTCTTTCATGTCATATGCTTATTCAACATTTGTGGGTCTTTTTTTGAGAAATCTGAAACTGAAGTCCTCATCTTTTTTTTTTTTTTTTGAATTGTAAGAATTCTTAACATATTCTGGATACTAGATACTTATCAGTTATGTGGTTTGCAAGTATTTTTTCTAAGGTGTCAGTTATCTTTTCAGTTTTTTGATAATTTTTCCTGATGCATAAAACTTGTTAATTTGATCAAGTTCAATTTGTCATTTGTTTGTTTTCTTGCACTTTCCTCCCTTTCCTTTCCTCTCACCTACCATCCCTTTATCCTCTCTTTTCTCTTTCTCTTTTCTTTCTTTTCACAATACTGAGGACTGGGCCCAGGACCTTTAAACTGAGGTGCATCCCCAATCCTTTTTATTTTAAAATAGAGTCTCAACAAGTAACTGAATCATCTAGGCTAAACTCAAACTTGTGATTCTCCTGCCTTACTTCCCATAGCGCTGAGATTACAGGTATATAACACCATGCTTTGCAATTGTGCTATCTTATTTAAGAAATCATGCTTAATCCAAGGTCATGAAAACATGCACTCATTTCCCCAAGAGTTTTGCACTTTTAGTTCTTATTATTAGATCAGTTTTGAATTAGTTTTTGTACTTGGTGGGAGATAAAGGTTCAATATCATTTTTTGTAAGTGGCTATCCAGTTTCCTAATACTGTTTGTTGAAAACACCATTCTTGCCCCGTTTAATGATCTTGGAACCCTTATTGCAAGCCAACTGACTATAGAGTAAGAGTTTATTTCTGAACTCTCATTTGTAGTTTATTTATCCATGTTTGTTCTTATCTAGTACCTCATTGTTTTCATTGCTAGAGCTTTATAAACTTTGAATTTGGGAAATACATGTTCTACTTTTTCTTTTTCAAAAATGGTTTGACTGTTCTGAATCCTGAACCATGTCATATAATCAGCTCTTCCATTTGTGCACAAAAGGCAATTGGGATTTGATAGGGACTGCACAAATTCATAGATCAACTTAGAAAAAGTGATTATCTTAACAATGTTAAGATCTCCAATCTATAGTAATGAACTATCTCTACTGATATTTAAGTATTCTTCAATTTTTTTCAGTGATATTGTATAGTTTTGGGGGTATACGTTTTTGCCTTTCTTGACTAAGCTTATTCCTTAGACCCTTTATTGTTTTGTATTTTATTATAAACAGAATTATTTTCTTGATTTAATTTTCAGGTTGTTTATTGGTGGTATGTAAAGTACAACTGGGCTGGGTGTGGCAGTACATACCTGTAATCCTAGCACTTAGGAGGTCAAGGCAGGACAATTGCCATGAGTTGGAGGCCTGTCTGGACTAAGCAGGGAGTTCAAGGCCAGCCTGAAGTACACAGTGAGACTTTGTCTAAAAAAAAAATACAACTGATTTTTGTGTGTTGATACTATATTCTGCAACTTTTCTGAATTGATACAGTCACATTTGTTGATTCCTCATTTTATTTCTTGTTCAGAAAGTCTTTGCCTATGCCTTCAAGAGTTTTACTTATTTTGTCTTCCAGAAGATTAAATGTTTCTGTCTTCACATTTAGATTTTCGATTCATTTAGATTTTAGCTTGGTAAATAATGAGATATATGGGTTTAGAGTTCATCTTCTGCAGGTGGATAGCCACTTTTCCCAGCACCTTTTTTAAAAAATAATTTTATTTAAAGAGGAAAAAACAAAACAAAATAAAACAGAATAAAGGGTAGCAACCATACAGTATTCCAAGGAAAAAAGGAAAAGTACAACAATAAAACCTAAGAAATTATTACTTGACTAATTACATACTGACTTCTTGGAAATAGTTGTTCAAATTACAAAGTTAAAGCATGTAAAGTAGAC
>PVJX010013651.1:0-46883 GCA_004027295.1 Dolichotis patagonum | reverse complement strand
ATAAATTTCAAAGCTAAACAATTGGAGATATTCACTCTCTATCATATTGACTTTTGTTTTCTTCCAAATAGTTGTCCATATTGTCACATATAGGGAATTCACATGAAACAACCTAGTATGGAATTGATCTGAGCAGGACGAGGAGGGCATTACAGGTCTTCAAGACCAGACATTAGGGAAGCCGTGAATGGCTGTCATAGTGTCTCGCATTCTCCTCAAAACAGCTGCTAGACAGTCTTCTGTTTGAATCTGTTTCCAGTTGTCTGAAATTGCAACATTTCAATACACACACCAGAAAACACCCTAGGTGTAGGGCAGAAACCTTGTCTTGTTCACCACTAGAATTTGTCCATGTGAGATCTCGCCCCAGGTGCCTATATATACTTATTTAATGAATAAGAGTGGTAGAGATTTCAGAGTGAGACAGCCCAGGTCAGCCAGGTGTCAGTGGGGTGGGGTAGAGTGGCGTGGGGAGGGATGGGGCCCATAGTGATTTTGAGGCAAGACCTAGAAGCAAGATATAGTGGTAAGAGAAGAGGGAAAGATATAGGAGCTCCACGTTGCCACTGCACTCATGCCCTAGGCACCCCCAGCCTAGCTATAGGTTTGGTTGCATGGCCTCGCTCAGCAGATGAGCCAGAGGTGGTTCTACAGCCTCCTGTCCAAGCCAGGACCTCACCCCCTGTCTTAGTTACTTTTTACTCATTGCTGAGACAAAATACCTGATGCCCAAAGCTGGGAAAGGAAACATTTATTTCTTACAGTTTTTGGAGGTTTCAGTCCATACTCAGTTGGCTTCAAGGCAGGGTGGCATGGCAGGGCCGCAGTTCATGGCAGCTGCAAACAGCAGACGGAAACTGGCAAGAGAAAGAGACACCCCTTCTTCCTGCCATTACATCACATCCTGGCTCCACCCCTAGGAGGGTGTAGCACTGACACCACCAATCCAAGTACTAGACAATGAACCAATCATAAATGCACAAGGCAAATACATGAGGCCTGGGGGCCACCAACATAAACCATGACACCCCTCAAGAGGGGTTGCTAGGACAGAGTAGGGTGGAGTAGCTGTGACCTCCCAAAGGTGGCTTGTGCCTAGCTCATCCAGTCTTCTTCATGGACACTCACCAGGACAGCACCCAGCAAGAAGAGGCTGTCACTCTCCAAAGACAGCACTGTAGGTGAGCTTCTTGCCTGCTGTGTCCTAAAGGGAGACTGGTTTGTCTAGTAGCCTGTCCTGAGATAAAACATCAGTCTCATGCATGCAAAATAATACCAACTTTGTAGACAACACTGGCTTTAATCTGTCCCTACTGTGACTAGATGTGGGAGAGGGAACACTCACAAGAGTCCAACACAAGAACACCCCAATTTATAAATCTCAGGGTGGGCTATAAGGACTGAGGTTAAGGACAACGATGTACAGCAGGTTGGCTCAAGGATCCTGACACCAGTCCAGGGTGACTCAAGACAATAGGGTACTGAGGAGCCTGTGACCAACCTGACCATTGCTATAATCTCCACATTTTAAAAAATATAGAGATTACAGAGATACAATTCACAGTTCATCCACTTAAAGTGTACAATTCTGTGAGGTTTAACATATTCAGATGTGTGTGACCATCACTACAATCGATGTTAGAACATTTTTATCAAATTTAGGACATTTTCATCACCCCAAATAGAAATCTCATACTCATTAGCAGTCACTCCTTTCTCTCCTTCCACAAGACCCTGGAAATCACGAATGGATTTGCCTCTTCTAGACTTTTATTTGTTTGTTTGTTTTGTTTTTTGAGACAGGGTCTCACTAAGTAGTTTAGGTTGGCCTTGAACTCACTATGTAGTCCAGGCTGGTCTCAAACTTGTAACAACACTTCTGTATCAGTCTCCTAAGTGCCAGAATTACAGGCATGTGCCATCCCAACATATATGGACTCAATAACTTGTGGTCTTTTGTGTCTGGCTTCTTTAACTCTCTGTGAATTTATTTATTTTTTTATTTTTTACTTTTTTTGTACCAGGAATTAAACTGAGGATCTCATTCTTGCCGGGAAGCACTGTACTGCTGAGCTATATCTCCATCTCTATAATGTTTTGAAGGATAATCTACCTCATACAATGTGTCAGCATTTCATTCAGTTGCTAAACAATATTCCATGTGGCCGGTGCAGTGGTGGAGTGCTTGCCTGGCATGCATGAAGCCCTGAGCTCTGCACACATAACTGCGGAGGAGATGGTATGTATTTACCTTTTTTTTTTTTTTAAATGCAGAGTTTCACTATATGGTTCAGGCTGGCCTTGAACTCATTTTGTAGTACAGGCTAGCCTCAAACTCACAGCTATCCTCCTGCCTCAGCCTCCTGAGCATTGGGATTACAGGTGTGTGCCACCACACCCGGCTACCATATTCTTCTTATTCACCCATAGATTGATGGAGATTTTGGTTATTTTCACTTTTTTTTTCAGTTTTCACTTCTAGTTATCATGAATAATGCTGCTATGAACATTGGTGTACATGTATTTGTTTGACCTCTTGCTTTCAATTTTTGGGGAGTATTTTACCCAAAAGTGAAATCGCTGGGTGACACAGTAAATTGTTTACCTGGTTGGGGAACTACTGGAATTTATGCCGAAGCTCTGTCTTTTCAGATTCGTGCCTGAAATGTACCCTGGTTTCTGTTTCTCCACGGCTTCCCACTACGTGTTACTTGTTTTCTAAGAGAGCCTGAGAGCCATCCCAGTGGATGTGATACTATCTCACGGTTTAGATTTGCATATGCTCAGTGCTGGGGACGTTGAGCACCTTTTAACGTGCTTGCAGGGAATTTGTACATTTTGTGCATCTTTGGAGCGCTATGTAGTTTTAGGTACCTGGACGGGGTGTAGGAAAGGCTCTTCAGTCCAGAGCAGACTGGGTCTTCTTACAGCCCAGGCCAGCTCCAGGGAGGAAGGGAACCGGGCGGGCTCGCAGTTAGTTCCGGGAGTGGGCCCTAGGCGCGCAGCCACGTCAGGCGGCGGTTTCACTTTTGGGTCCGGACTTCGGCCGTCGGCGCATGCTTTTGGGTGGGATCCTGAGCTGAGTAGGCGTTAAGACCCTTTTCTCTGCCTCGCTTCCTTCGCTGCCTCGCTTCCTTGGCTTCTAGGACATACCAGCACCTGCACCGCACCGGCCGTGGTGAGCTGTGATAGCGCACATAGCAGGCACTCCCTGTCCGTCCTCCCACCCTTACCCCACCCTACCTGCCCTAGAAAGCCCTGTTCCCAGATAGGGAGGGCGCTCGCCAGATTCTGGGAAGGCTGCCCAGTGATCCACACAGGGGCTGGCAGGCAGTATTTGAGCTTGACCCTGCAGATTCCCAGTCTGGCCACCGCGGGGCATGGCTACTTCAGCACTTACTCAGGGTCATGGTGTATGGTGCAGGCCAGTATGGGTGGGCCAGGCCCCTGAAGTCTAAGCACTGGATAGGTGGCTCACAGAGTTGTGGGCACAGGAGGGCCTGGAGGACACTGACCAGACTTGTCTGTGGGGCCCTATGTCAAGTTCCTGGAGGTGGGGCGCTTCTATCTGCTCCTCAGCTAGAAAAAGGCTGTAGAGGAGTAGGCACTGCCCACAATAGCTACCACAAGCCTGTTGGGCTTACAAGATATGTAGCCCGCAGCTGTGAAGGGTTACCACTGGCCACCACACTTTGGATGGTGGATGGCTTATATCCCACTAAGGGCCATGAGGGATGTCTCAGTCTGGAGTGTTCTGGCCTAGATAGACAAACAGTGGCTCAGGGACAAAGTGTACAGTGTTTCTTTCTGTGTTGGGTAGTAGTTGGGGGCAAGAGCTTTCTGCCACTCACATATGTCCTAGTACTATCTGGATAGGGACATGTATTACTCAGCTTTTCCATCACTGGACAAAATACCTGACACCCAAAACTTAAAGGAGAAGTTAATTTTGCTCATAGTTTTAGTCCATGATTGGCTGGCTCCAAGGTAGAGACCTCATGGCAAAAGAGATGGCAGAACAGAGCTGCTTAGTTCATAGTAGCCAGGGAGCAGACCAGGAAATAGAGTAGAAAGAAGGTGAGGAAGGGACAGGTGACCTTTTAGAACCTAAGGCCATGCCTCCCTGACCCAGTCATATCTATCAGTGTGTTTCATCAATCTCCAGGCCATCAATCTCCCAAAGCCAGTCAAATTGAAGCTCCCCCCAATACCACAGGCTACTTTGGAAGGATAGACGTTCCCTGTGTTGGAGGCATCCAAGCACTGACTGACCCATCTGTCCTCCTCAAGAGAATGCCTTCGGCCTTTGAGGATGTGGTCCGGCGTGCGGTTTGGGAGCTGGACCGCAGCGGAAAGCTCATCCCAGTGAACAGCCTTCAGAACTCTGCCAGCTTCCGTCCCTATTCACTGCTGAGAAGGAAGCCCCCAAGCTCATGGTTCTGGAAACCTGGTTACTCATCTGTCAACCTATCAATCAAAGACATCCTGGAGCCTGATACCCCAGAGCCAGGTATCCAAACTCATGCTGAGACAGAGCCCCCACTGGGCCAGGTAGAAGAAGGTAGTGAACTGTGTCCTCTATCTGGGGGTGGAACAAGGCCATACCCAGTGGGACAGGGCCTTCAGTCTGTTTTTGCTTCAGATTTGGAGCATGGAAGTACCATCCACATCTGTGATAACACGGACGGGAAGGTACAGGGCAACGTGGAGGTGGCAGTGCCAGGACAAGGGAAGATCGCAGGTGGGGCCATAGTGTCTGGCAGCTCCAGCACCTCAATGAACTTGTGCACCCTGAGTGTGAACCCAAACACCTGGGTTCATATGCGTCGAGAGAGGTGAGTCCCAGAGGGGACAAAGGCCCTCTGAACCAAAGTAGCTGTGTTCTTGGGAAGGCCACAGGAGTACATTAGGACAGTTCCCAGAGAGCGTGTGAGCACTGAGGGAAGTCCCAGAAGTAAGGGAGTACTGTGGCTGATGGTGGGTTGTCACGGAAGGGGACTACGTGGGCTAGTTGCCAGTAGTGATTCTGAGGGTTGAGGTGGGTGGGCAGAGCCTGTCCACAGGCTGCTGTAAGAAGGAATGGTAAGGACACAGCATGATGGAGAGTGGAGAATGAACAGCACCCCCAGGGTGCCATCTCCCCGCTGAACCTCCTCCCGCCACCTCATACCCACCTAGACACCATCAGGAGTGCTCAGGAAGTATGTCTATGACTGTTGTATGCAGACTCTGGATGGTTTCCCTGCTAGACCCTGCTTACTTGTGGGGTCTGGAGAGGGAAGCTAGTCTGTTGTGGGTGCACCTCAGTAAGTTTCCTGCAGGCGCCTGCGGCAGCCCGAGCACAACATTCTGCAGGAGCTTCGGAGACGCAAGAACGACGTGTTTGTGGTGAAGGAGGTGGTGCAGATACAACAGGAGGTGGTGGTCTCCCGTACTCGCAAGCAGGAGGGCTCAGGCCAATGTGCTCTGCCTGTAACCATGTGCTTGAAGGTATGTGGCCATCCCTGGGCCCTGCTTGGCCCCATGACAGCACCAGGAGTGGGAGAAGCTTGACCAACATCCCAGGATACAGGCAGCAGTAGGGCTGGGTTCTTTGAAGACCCTTCTAGGAGATCTCACAGCTCCATACTTGACCAGAACCAGAGCTGCCCAAAGGCTGAGTTGGCCACCACCAATGGCAAGCCTGTCACCAGTACCCAACCCACACCCATGCCTATAACTCTGAACCCAGAACACAGCCCTGAACCTGTATCCATCCCCCAGGGTGATGGTGAGGGCCACTTGAGCCGGGAGAATACAGTCACCATCCCTACAGGCAGCATCGTTGCATTCCGGGTGGCCCAGCTGGTCATTGACTCTGACTGGGGTGAGTGAGAGACTGGGTGTGTCTCTTGGGCCCCAGCTCTATGGCAGAGGCAAGAGGCCTGAGGAGGGAGTATTGTGGGCATCTAGCTGCACAGCTGTTCAGGTCAGGGGGCCTGTGTTCTGGTATGTGGGTGACTGGGGCAGGGATTCACTTGGAAGCCCCTTGGGTAGAGGCAGCCCAGTGAACTGCCTTTCCCTGTCTGCTCCGACCTGCTGCCAGACATCTCTCTCTTCCCGGATAAGAAGCAGAGGACCTTCCTGCCACCCCCAACAGGTGAGACCTAAGGACCCCTAGCCCAGCCCACCCCTAGCCCAGCCCCTAGCCCAGGTGAGATAAGCCTATTGCTTTCACCACTGAGGATAGCTCTCATGCTCAGGGAACAGCATAGCACCTAGCTATGCCTCTGAGTGGGTGAGCACTACACACAAAGTGTGGTGGTCAGGTTATGGTGGGACCGCTTGGTCTCCTGCATGTCCTGGGTGGTCAGTGTTGGGGGTGGGGGTGGCTCTGGGAGACCAGGGAAGCCTCAGTTCTCTCTGGCTCAGGGACCCCTCCAACGACTGAGTAGTCCTGTCCTCCCTCCCCATCTCACACCCTTCTCAGGCAACCAGCCGCAGCATACCTTCAGCCTCTCCTCAATGTTGGAACTTATCCATGAGCGTTTCAAGCTCCTGACAGGTCAGCACCCCTTGAGCACTGCTGGGACTCCCACAGGCTCTCCTCCATGAGTGTGCCTTTCCTGACCAGGATTGTCCCTGCAGATGAGGTCTCTGAGGAGTGGGTGATCACAGAAGACTTCCAGGGCCTGTGGACAGAGGTGAAGGCAGGCTCTGCAGAACTGCAGAAGCTGGAGAGGGTGCTGAGGCAGCAGTTGCTGCTGAACCTGGGGAAGATCCTGTGCGACCCCTCAGCTATAGAGGACTTAGAGGACTTGGTGAGTGGTGTTTCAGGGGGCAGGGGGACAAGGTCTACCCCAACCAGCCAAGGCTCACCACCACCTTTACTCTAGCTGGCACAGGGCCTGTGTGGCGCTAGGCAGGTGGAGCCTCTGCATGGCCCAGCAGGTGACATCCTCGAATGCCTGGTGCTCCCCTCCCGGGAGCTGGTGACCGAACTCGCTGCCCCTGTCTTTTACCTGCTGGGGGCACTGAGTGGTGAGTAACTCCTGGGGTGGGTAGATATATACAGCACAGGAGGAAGGACTGGGTTCCCTGCTGGGACTTCCAGAACATCCTCTCAGCCCAGGTCTCTCCCCAGCACTGAGTAAAACCCAGCAACAGCTGCTGGCTAAGCTGCTGGACAAAGGGGACCTGTCAACACAACTTGAGCTGGTGAGAAAGGCACTGTGTGGAGGAGGAAATGGGGCTCTGGGTGCATCTGGAAAAGGTGGTATGGGCAAGCGCTTCATGCCCAGGGGCTCAGTGCCAGTGCTCCTTATCCTGACAGGTGGACTACCTCTTAGAAAAGAGCACCCCATGGAAAGAGCAGAGTGATATTTCCCTGCCCTCCAGGCTTCCTGAGAGTAACTGGGGAGAGGAAGCACCATCGTGGACCTTGCTGGAGGAATGTGGCCTGGAGCTGCAGGTGGTCGCCCCCCAGATACACTGGGAGCCACAAGCCCAAGGCCCCACCTGTGCACTCTATGCTTCCCTGGCACTGCTGTCGGGACTGAGCCAAGAGTCCTGCTAATCTGTGCCCACACTCTAGCAGCCCCAGGAAAGCCAAGAGTCCAACTCAACTGCAAGGCCAGTTCACCATGGTTCTCAAGCTGGAAAACTCAATAAATGTGATGTACATGTGTTTGCTTTGGCAGCCATGTAATAAGCATGATGTACAATGGATAGAATGGTCACTGAGTTTTTGAAGGGCCGTGGATCGGAGTAGGGTGGGTATGGGTGGGAACTGTGTCATTGTAAGACCGGAAGGGACATGGAGGCCAAGAACAAGCGTCTCTCCCCATCTTGCTTGATGAGGTTGAAGGGAGCCTGTTCTTAGATGTGTCCATGCCCCCAGCCTTCCCAGCACTCTTGCTTGCCTGTGAAAGATGGGCAAAGCAATTTGTGAGAGATAGCTGACATGCAGATACCCAGAACTCCAGGGCCACACAGAGGCTCCTCGAGCAGCAAGTGGTGACCCTCCTGTAGAGACAGAGATCAGGGCCTCCCAGCTGCTGCCTTGCAGGTCTCTGGGAAGTCAGTGGGTTTCAGGGCACAGGTGAGTCCACTTCCTATAGAACCCAGCATCCTATCTACTCTGTCCCTTGGGAGAAATATGCATAATTGATGTAACCAGGGTTTTATGGTCACCCCTGAAAGCTTAGATGCCAAGAGTGTCTTTGCTTGATAGGGAACACAGTCCACCTGCAAAGTCTGTCTCAGCCTGACAGAGAACAGAAGGCAGAGAAAGTGGCATTACCCTCTCCTGTCCTAGAACACCACTGGCATGCAATCTTTTGTTTTGCTTTTTTTTTTTTTTTTGTTCTGTCTTTTGCAACAGAGTTTCACCATGCAGTTCAGGCTGGTATTGAACTCACTTTGTAGTCCAGATGTTTTCAACTCACAGCAATCCTCCTGCCTCAGCCTGCCGAGTTGTAAGATTACAAGCACGTGCCACCACACCTGGCTATTTCATTTGTAGGAATTGCTAACAAGAGGGAACAGTAGGTTTTGCTATGGCTGTGATACTAAAGCTCCAAAAAAACCCAGCAGTGAAATTAATATTGAAACAAAAGGCAGAGTATAGTGAAAATATCTCAGATCTAGATTATAAAACTCTAGTCTCCACATACAGTGAAGAAACTCAGCTTCTCTAAGGTTCAACGTCCTCCTTTGAAAACCTTTCAGGTAATTTGAAAGTAAAACCTGGGTGAATGGGAGGGCAACAGCCCAGGCCCTAGAAAGCGCTTACCAGGTAGGCACCACAGCTCCACTTCTGAAGCCTCAAAACCTTCAAGGCCAGGCTGTAAGCAGGTTCTTCCAGCCCAACAAAGCTCCATTTGGAGGGCCCAAATGTTGGCCCTTGAATCTGGGACCATCAATGAGGTCTTTGGCAAGATGGACTGTGAGAGCAATGCCAGCTGGCCCTATGGCAGGGCCTGGTCTGGAGAGGGGGTGCATGAGTCAGGGTGAAGCCACCCCTCGTCCTCTGAGCCTCAGCCACAGGTGGAAGATGGGCTTGGATGCTGCAGCTGTGGCATCCCTGCCGTGGGGCCAGGCCACTGGTGGTTTTCCTGCAGTTCCAGCAATTCTAGCTGCAATTCCAGCGCAGGTGGTTTAGTGCAGAGTCACATTCCCAGAGGCCATATATATTTTACGTGAACCAAATATCTTGACAGGGAGTTCAGTGTGGCTTGCAGCTACTAGAACAGGGCCAAGGTAGGTGGGGTAGACATGTACCCAAAGCAGGGAGATGTGCGAGACAAGACAGCCTGGATCCCAGCAGTCTTCCAAAGGATAGTGTGTGAGCTCTCCCCAGCACCACAGAGCCGGGGTTACAGGGTACTGCCTCGTTTACCACAGCTGCCTCCCTACCTGAGCCCCCATCTGAGGGTGGACTCAGGCATTGTTGAATTTGCCCATTGGATGGTTCAGCCATACCCTGGGATGCAGATAAGCCTGTGCATGGTGAAGATGGTATCACATATTCACCCCTGGGTTCTTTAAGAAGGGTGGGGAGAACAGGTTTCTGAGGGGGAGAGCTGCTCCTGAGGGGATCCATTTAGGCTGTGTCCTGACACCCAACCCTACATGTGAGTGACACCTAAACAGGAGGCCAGCTTGAGAACTTCTGAAGGCCATTGTGCATGTCCACAGTGTTTCTATCCAGTCTTCTTCCCTCCCTCTCTTTCACTGGTGTCTGGCAGTCTCTCCAGCATTTTCCCATTTTGGCATCTGCTTTTTTTTTTTTTTTTTAGGTTTTTTTTTGAGATAGGGTCTCACAATATATTCTAGGCTGGCCTTGAACCCACAATGTAGCACAGGTTGACTTCTAACTCAGTGATCCTCCTGCCTTAGTCACCTAAGTGCTAGGACCACAGGTGTGCATCATCACACCTGGCTTGGCATTTGCTCTGGAAGATCCAAACTAATGTGCTGCTCCTTACCTCCTAGCTCCATGAAGACCTGGGCCCTTGTCCTGATCCTAACCTGCTCTGAGGACCACCTATAGAGACCCTAATGCCAGTCCTGATGGAGCTTTGAGCCCACTGATTCAGTGTGTTGGAGTATAGTTCAGCTTGCCCTGTCTCAAGGCAGAGCAGCCTGACCTTGAACCTGCCACCAGTCTGACCCTTACCTGTGGCTGCACAATGCTTCACTTGTTTCCCAAGCAGAAGCCAGATTTCAGGTCTGATGTACTTCGCACATAAGCATTCTCAGACAATCTTCTGCAATCTATGGGTATTTATATTTTATTTTTAAAACTTTCTATGGGGCACAGGAGAGATGAGGTGAGCCCCATGCCTACCTCTGAGTTCCCCCAGTGTGAGGGAACACCCCAACCCTTCACAATGAGGCCTGGAAAGTTCAGCATATGCCTCAACACAGGTCTTCTGGGTGAGGGGACTTGCCCAGGCAAGCACCCAAAGGAGTGAGGTCACAGCTTTGGCAGCTCTCAGAGCAGCCTCTTCCCATCTGCCCAGTCCCATCATTCCTACTCAGCCTTGTATGAGGTACTGAGTACTGTCAACCCTGCTCACAGTCTGGTATGGGGTGCCCACTCCCCATATCTCAACCCCCTGGTATAGTCCCAGCCTTTTCTGTCCAGCAGGAAGGGATTCTAAACAAAGTCTTCTGAGGAGCCAGTTTAGCTCAGTGGTATAGTACCTGCTGGGCAAGCAGTGAGGTCCTGAGTTCAAGTCCTAGTATGTAAAAAAAAAGTTTTCTAAACAAGATCACAGTTAGGTATGGAAGATCATGTGACTGGCAGAAGGGGCTAGCAGGTATGAACAGTAGGGCAGCTTAATGTCTTTTAAGCTCAGGAGACATCAACTAAGACAGCAGTCAAGAATAGCAGACAAGTCAAGGAACAGGGCTTTGCCTGGTGGTGAGGAAGGGTCAGACAGGTGGGACAGCCCAGGCCAAGCAGGAAGCATAGGCCCAGGGGCAGGTCCTCTTGGAACCCCAGCACTAGCTTCACAGTGTCCCCACTAGATCCTGATTTGGGAGGCCAGAGGTGGTGCAGGCCACAGTCTAGGCCCAAGTTTTTCCAGAGGGCAGGGAGAACAGTTGTGGCATGGAGAAGAATCCAGTGGTCAAGAGATGAAGGGTTCAGGGTGAAACGGCGTCAGCTGTCCCTCTTCCATACTGTCTTATATTGGTCCTGAAGGGCAGTCCCAAGACAAGGCCTTGGTGTCCAGCACCAGGCTCAGGGGACCTCACTTGAAGCCATTCCACAGGTTTTCTGCTGTCGGGACCAGTGAACACAAGGATGCAATGCCTGAGTTAGAAGCCAGGCACTGGGCCAGGTGAGCAGGGTCCGTTGCAGCCCCATCGGCCCTCAAGACTCCGGCGCTGGAATGGGCTGTCAGCATAGCACGGTATGGGCCTGGCTGGGCAGGTGTTGCGAGAGATCAAGCGCAAGAGGTGGCCTGGGCTTGACTGGCTCTGTGTGCGGGCCAGCAGCGCCACCTGCTGTGTGGACACGTGTGCCGCCGCAGCCACGGAAGGTTCTGGGTCGCTGTACAGCTGCCCTAGGTCTGAGCAAAGCAGCAGCTCAGATCCTGAAGGATGGGAGGGGTACCTTAGCCTGGCCCTGACCTACTTACTCCCCTCTACTCTGCCCTAGTACTGCCATCTCTCTAGGACCCCACATTCTGGAACATTGGGTTCTCACCCTGGAATAGGGAGTCCAGCAGATCCTGATTGACGTGGCTAGGGCTTGCATGGTAGACAAGGAAGCCTGGACCAAAATAAATCTGTGAGCTCCATCCAGCCCCATGCCCCAGAAGGGAGAGGCTGGTACAGCTTCCAGTGCTCTGTTGGGAGAGACTAGCACCTCAAGTCTGCCTTACCTAGAAGCATGGTGGCAGCTAGGCGCAGGGGATCCTGTGGGCTCCTCAGGTAGCCCTGGGTCTGGCTCAGGAAGCAGGGGATGTGGCTTGGGTATCGCTGAACCTGGGAATAGAAGGGCCTATAGCAGGACAGGTGCCCTAAGCCTGCCTGGAAAGGAGGGTACAAAGGCATCTCCACAAAATGAAGTTCCCTGAGAAGCCCCCAGGAGGGCAGCACAGCTTGAAGCTGTGGATCTGCCCCATGAGGAGCATGGTGGCCAGGTCTGGTTGTTGGAGGGAGACTGGCCTGGAGAATCCTGAACCAAGTGGGCAGCTGACCACACCCCCTTACCAGCACCTGCTTCCTCTACTGACCAGGCGGTGGCAAACACGGCTTAGAGCCTCTGGGCTGTCGTAGTGGGCCACAGTGACCATCTCCTCCAGCAGGCCCCAGCGAAGGGCCTCGTCACAACGGGCTAGGGTCCACTCTGAACTCTGACACAGGGGAATGGAGTAGGATTAGGGATTCAGAAAGTGACAAGAGCTAGAGAGAAGGGGTTGTGGGTAGGTAGAGGGTGAGAAATGCCCAGGACAGGGGGCTTGAGTAGAGTGGCTTGATAAAGACTAGAAACTTGGGAGGCTTCAAGGTCCTCATGGGCGTCCTTGATCTGCAACCTGGGGAGGGCCCTAGGAAGGGGGAGGGAGATGTAGATGGTGGTACAGCTGACCTCTGCAGTGTCTTGGCTAGGGTCATGCAGGCGCAATAGCAGTGGCACAAGACTCTGCAGGACCAGCTTCCGAAGAGGGCCATGAAGTCCCATCCGGAGCCTGCCTTGGCCCCGTCGCACCAGCATGCCCAGGAACCCAATTGCCAAGGCACGGACCGAGTCCCGGGCCTGCAAGGAGGGAACAGTCAGGACAGTGGAGAGAGTGAAGGGTGCCAGGATGGAAGGAGCAGCTGGGAGGGAGAAGCAGAGAAAGCCTGGGGAAAGGCCAGGGAGGGGCTGGGTGACCATGGGGCCAGGTATGGCTGGGGGTGGGGTGGAAGAACAGGCCAGGGCGGGGCCTTGCTCACATCATCAAGCAGTGGCAGGAGGCATGGCCTCAGGTGGCAGCTCAGGAGCCGCAATGGCACACCTGGCTGTACCAGCAGCCTCCGCAGTGCACCCAGTGCTGCACCCACAAGCCGCACATCGCCCTCACCCAGTGCGCCCAGCAGTGCAGGCAGCAGAGTGCTCATGTGCCGTACCTGTGGGGACAGGGACTAGTGGCCATCCTGGGCAGACCCTGCCCCACTCCCATGCCAGCCAGGTCTCACCTTCCCACAATTTAGGGCCAGGTGCCTGAGGCCTAGCAGACCCAGCCAGCGCACTGTGGACTCAGGGTCACGCTGCCAGGTGCAAAGCCACTTCAAGATGATGTCTTCCTGCAGGAGCCTTGCAGTGGCCCGGCTCTGTAGCAACTAGCAGGGGATATAAAGTCAGCAAGCTGTTAGGCTCTGTATGGGCCAGGGCCACTTAGAGTTCAAGTAAGTGCCCACCCATCCCTCATGACTTTTCTGGGAAGTGAGCTTACCCCAGTGAAGAAAGCCATAGCTGTAAGGCGCTGTGGGATATCGGTGCTGCGCAGCCGGGGAAGCAAGTCTGCGAAGAGGCCTCTCAGGTGGTGGTCTGCGTGTGCCACCATGGCACTGGGATGAGGTAAGTGGGAGCTCTCCTTCTACTTGAGGACCTTGGAGAATACCCAACCCCCATCCCCTGCCCTTGCCTTGTACCCGGTAAGCAGCAAGCCTCCAGGTATACCCTTTGGAGACCCCCCTCACCTGGCCAGCAGCAGGACACCCTCCAAGTGGGTGTGGGTTCCTACTAGTCTCCTCCAGCCTCCTGCCTGCTCCATGCATGTGACCACCATCCGGCCACCATCCCCAGTGAGCAGGGCCTTCAAGGCCTCCACAGTGCAGCTGAGATGGGAGCAGAAGGTGAGTGGACTGTGAGGGGCAAGAAGGTACTGGCCCACTCCCTATATACTCACTGTCTTTTCTTACCTGGCATGGCTGTGTGGTGGCCCTCTGTGGGGCAGGACCCAAACCTTAGGACTGTCAGGAGAGCACCCACCACGAGCCAGCTCATGTAGCTGTGTGACCAATGCAAGCAGCAAGTGTGGGTAGAAGCCACGTGTGGCTCCCACGCAGCCTGATACAGCCAGCATCTCCCCGAGGGCATGCGTGGCCTATAGAACAAGAAAGCAGTCCACTCAGGCTCAAGCTACATGGGAGCCAAATCTGGCTCCAGAGGGCCAGCGCACGAAGACAGGGTGAGAACAACCCTGAAGGGACATACATGGTTCAGACTTAACTTGTCTCTGCCTGGGCCAGCTGAAGCTACTCACCGCCAGTGCCTCGGGTTCAGGCCCAGAAGCCCCCTTCAGTGCCCACAACAGTTGCACCAGCACCTGCCCATTTACATGGTGGTTCCGACTTAGGCTGCGCCACAGCTCAGCTGCTGCTCTGGGAACAGAAGGTGCCCCAGCATGAGACAGGGTTGGGTAAAAGGCCAGGGTTGGGGGGCTGCTGGGGCTGAAGTAGAGACTGCCAATAAAATTCCAGTCGGGTGAGGGGGAAACCACCTCTCCTCTCTCCCCATCCTGAGTCCTAGAGGAAATAAGTGACAACTGTAAAGATCACAGCAGAGCTGAATCCACAGGATCAGCTGCCAGGTGGTGACCCTCCTGAAGCTCTGTCAGGTCAACAGTGACATTTTTAAAAAATGTACCACCATAGAGAATAAAAATAATAACTTCTAGAGTGCAATTAAACAGAGCCAGAGCCATCTGGCTGCCTGTTTGTGCACCCTAATCCAAAGGGAAACTCTAGACCTGGTCCTCAGGGCAAATGTACTTCCTCATCTGAGCTCCTACTCCCAAGAGAAGGCAGCCCCAAGGCAAGACCCCAGCTCAGGGATCCCGAGATTAGATAGGTGATTGCTGAGCTAAAAGGAGCATGGATGGGAGGCAACAGTAGAGAGAAGAGAATTTTGAGGCCCTACACCTTTACAGCTCTCTGCAAGTCACTGCTAGACTCTGTGGCCAAGCGGGAAGAGGGAAGGAAGCTGCGTGGGGTCACAGGGAAGTAGGTGTGGCAGGTTACCGATCCGGGGGCAGGGAGCGCGGCAGTAGCGCACGCACCACGTCCTGTGCGTGCTCTAGAGCCAGTGCACTAAGAACTCGCAAAGCCACCCGCCGGGGTCGCCCTTCAGCCAGGTTGGGCACCTGTGCCAGCAGCCCGCGCACCAAGGCGTGCACCTGGGTGGAGAAAACAGACGTCAGCAGTCAGGCCTCCTCAACTCTGAACAGACCCCACCCCACCCCTACCCCCCTCGCAAGAGCCACCGCCCCACCCCCACTCCACCCTACCCTGCAGCCTGAATGGCTCGTGTGCACCAGTCTGTGGGTTCCAGATCCCTGTTCTGAGGGCCACCCATAGGAGTCTCAAGGGTAGAGAGGGAGTGGGGACTGACCTGGTCTTCCAACTTCTCCCCCCTGGCCTCCAAGGCTGACGACAAGGTGAGTGCTGTGTCCTGGGTCCCCGCAAAGCCAGCCTCCTCTAGGCAGGCAGCCGTGTACGTGGCCAGGTCAGCGAGGACGCCCTCCTCCAGGGAACTCTGGGGATGGAGGAGGTGCGGGCAGGGTGGGTGGAGTGTATGAAGTCCCCATGCTTCTGTCAGCTGTCCTTCCCATCAGCCCTCCCAGTTTGCTATAGAAATCCACACCCCTGCATGTTTTTGTTTTTTTTGTTTTTTTGGTTTTTTTTTGTACCAAGAATCAAACTCACGACTTTGCGCTTGCCAGGCAGGCACTTGGGTCCACTGAGCTACATCCCTGGCTCTCCAGTCCATTTTACCCTCCATTATCTTCCCCAGCTCAGGAGCCCTGGGCCATGTAGTGTCCAAGTGAGAGCCTGAAAATGAGCCATCCTTAGCCTGTCCCCCACAGTGTCCCATGCCTCACCACTCACCTGGTGGGGTCCCTCCGGGACTGCCTCCTGAGCATTGTGCAGGCAGTAGGGCTCATTGCCAGCTGCAGGGGCAGGGTCCCCACTTCCAGGCTCAACCCCAGAAGCAGTGGTGGCAGCCCAGACCTGGGTCTCAGCCTCACGCTCAAGTTCCCAGGGATTGGGCCGAGGGCTGGTGGAAGGGACTTCCAGGGGTTGTGCCTGGCAGGCTCGAATCCCTTCAGCTACAGCTGTCAGGGTTAAGGCTCCCAGGCCCCGGCCCCTGCCCCATACACCACCAGCCATGGTGTCCCAGAGTAGATCTGCCACGGCTCCTCCCAGGAAGTCCTGCCCAGGCAGGCTTGACCTAGAAGCAGGCCCCGGGCAGACCCACAGGCGGGCCCATGAACAGATGTGATGGCGTGTGTGTGCGTGCCTGTGTGAGCATGTGGTAGGAGTGGCTCAGGAAACATAGAGTCATCCTGGTAAGGGCTTATCACAAACCCCTCCTTCTCAGGCTGCTGGATGTGAATGGCCAGCCTGAAACCAGTGTCTGTGGTCTGGCTCTTACCACATGTAGGGCAGAGAGAACAAATCAAGGTCAGTGAGAAGGGCCCTGAACCCTAACACTCAGCCTGTCTTGCCTGGAGCCCATAGTACATGGTTCTGAAAACATGCCAGCAGGGTAGAGGAGCTGGGCTGATGTCCCTGTATTGTGACCCAACTAGATACCTGGGGATGGCATCAGTGGGTAGATGTTGTCACCATCTCTGAGCTTGGGGCATCCCTCTCAAGTGCTTTTGCAGATGCCCACCATTGTAGGGGTGGGCCCTTCTGGATGCCTGGGACTGCATAGTTGAGAAGGTTTGCCCTGAGCCTGTCCAGGCACTGTGTGCTGATGTGTGTCTATTTCCTTCCAAATTCATGCTCCCTGGGCCTGCCTATTTGGGCTTCTGCCCTAATTCCCCCACCCTCCGCCCTCACTCAGTCACATAACAGGCACTGCCCACTGTTGAGTCAGGGGAGCCAGCCAAGCTGGCCTGGTGGAATACCTGGGTAGGTGGATTGCACCTGGAAATGCCCCAGGGATAGCATTCATTCCCACCATGCCTATGTTGGCTTGTGGACCTCAGGCTGCGTGGACAGGTGAGGCCTGGGGCCCAGCCAACTCCTGCCAGACCTAGAGCCCCCTCCTGAGCCGTTCCTTTTTTTTTTGAGACAGGGTCTCACTCTAGTTCAGGCTGGCCTTGAACTCACTATGTGGCCCAGGGTGGCCTCAAATTCAAGGTAATCTTCCTGCCCCAACCTCCTGAGTGCTAGAATTACAAGTGTATGCCACCATGCCCGGCTCTGAGCAGTTCCTTTGTACCCTAAGATTAGTAGCTTGTTGTACAGGGGCAGGACCAGCCCCCACTGAGACACTTTCTGAAGCCACCTAGCTGACCTCCTAGGTCAGAAGCTGAGGCCCCAAGGCCAGGGCCGTACCTGTGGCCATCTTTGGACTCTGTCTGACACCCCATTCCACACTGGGGACCCTGGCAGTGGAGATCTTCTGCAGTAACTCCTAGCTTTGAGGCAGACTCCTAAGCCCTCCCTGCTCAGCCTCAGCACTGGTCCCCATGATGCAGCTGGGAGGAGACTAGGAGATTCCAGCTGACTCTAGTGTAACCCCTGAGGGCCCAAGAGGCCAAGTGAGCATCAAACTGGGTGAAAAAAATGACACATGACAAGTTGTAGGGACAGCAAGTGATACGTGTTATTTCTAGGCAGTCCCTACCCCTGGAATTCTCACGGGACACTTCGGCTACCCAGACTGTCTGCCAGATCTCGAAGCTTCTCAGAGAGTGCAACCTGCAAGGAGGAGAGGAGGCGGCTGCTGGTGGGCAGCTATGGGGCAGAGGGCGGCCCACCTCCAGAGTCTGTGCCCACCTGGTACTGCACAGGGCTCTTCAGCTGCCTATGTGCAGGGCTAAGGCGGCTCAGGGACCACTGGGCAAAGGCTCTGGACTCTGTCAGAGATGGAAGTGGTTCACAGAGCTGCAAAAGAAGAAAGGAGGAGGCAGATGGAGAGGCTGGCTCAGGCCAGGGCTTAGTCAGATGTGAAGGTGTGGAGTGCTGGTGTGAAGCATGTGTATGGGGGGTAGGGGCCACCTGTCCTTCTTGTAGCCAGAGTCTCAGTAGCGGCTCCACCTGGGCTGGTCTCACAGTGCTGGGCTCCTGGGCACCTCGAAGCCAAACTCTCAGCTCTTGCCCAGCCTGGGGTGGTAGCTCTTCTGCCAACTGCAGCAGGTCCATTAGCAGAGATCCTGTGTACATGTAGGGGAGGCAAGAATAACATGGAGGCAAGCTGGACCCTTGGAGGACACAATGGGTGCGGGAAAGGGCTCACCATCAGAGGCCAGGAGCCGGAAGGCAGCCTTGCTCCCTGGCAATGTCTGTTTCTCAGGGTCCTCGGTTAGCTTCATTCGGGGCTGGCCTCCCACAGATACAAGCTGCAGGAAGGTGTTGGGATAGATAGATAGATAGACCCTGTTCCTCACCCTTCAAAGTCCTCCAAACCCACCCTGCCTGGGCCCAGACAATGTTCCCACCTTATACACACAGCCCAGTGAAGGCTGCTGGGGACAGGTGACCACGCTCATGCCAATGCCGATGATGTTTACCTCACTGCCCTGGGAGGAAGGTGACACTGAGTCCAGCAGGACTTGAAGGGTCCTGGGACCTTCCTAGCCACCCTGGGCCTGCCTGTCCCTTCTACCCCACCTCCTGGGCCAGCCGGGCCAGCTCCTCCTCGTCAATGTTGTTGCTGACTGCGATGGGGACTGACTCCAGCCAGGGCACCTGGAATCTGCATGCAGTGGGATTTGGGGAGCTCCATAACATGCTTTATTCACCCTGACCTCCTTTCATCCCCCATTCAGCCATACCCACACTTGTTCTTTGGTTAGGATCCCCTGGTTAGGAGCCTCCCTTTCAGGGCCTGCCCTCTGGCCCCTAAAACCAACTTGAGGCTCTAGGTATTGGGGCAGAACGCCATCCTTCCCCGTACCAACCCTATTTCCTAGCTTCCCCAGAGCCTTTTAGCAGGCACACCTTCTTGGGGGGACTCACTGGGCAGCAACAGTCCGAAAGACGCCTCGAATCTCCTGAGCCTGCTGAAGCAAGTCTCCACTGTCCAGCCTCACACCCACTGGCCTGTAGCCCAGCTCTCCCAGTGCCAGAGCTACTGCTAGGAAGTTGGGGAGACCACTCCTGCAAGCATAGATAAGAGGCTGGGGGCTGCAGTTGCTTTGCCAAGCCCATCCCTGGGGGAAAGTCTGGGCCTTACCTCCTCACACTGTAAGAGTCCAGCAGGCCCTGGAAGGCCCGGGGAAAGGCTAGCGCATAGGCTACAAAAGCTGCCCGCTCCCCTGGGTGTGGCTCCTGCACCCCCAGGCCTAGGCAAGCACACACGTGCTCCAACCACAACTTTACACTGGCAGCCAGGTCAACCTTGGGACTCCCACCAGCAGCTGTAGTCAACATCTGTGGAGAAGAGTCACAAAGGATGGACCCAGTGTTCAGCGAGGCCTGGGAGTGGCCAATATACTATGATCTGGAGCAAAGGTAATGTCATGTTTGTGCCAGCTTCCTAGAGTGGCTCTGAGACTACTTGTCCAGGGTGGCATTTGCCAATATGCATGGCTGAACCCAGCCCACCCCTTCAAGGACCAGTTAGCCTTGGGGTCTACCCTCCAGAGTAGAGTAGCATTGAGATACTAACTGGGTCAGGAGGCACCTCGTTGCCAGAAAACGAAGTGATGAAGGAATGGGCCAGGGTTCCAGCCACCGGCACACCCCGCAGCTGCCCAGCAAGCACATTGCTGCTACTGTTGAACCCTAGGGGAAAGAGTTAGGCTTGGAGGCAGCACTGAGGTAGGAGTAGGTGGGGCCTCTTCCCACTCCTTGCCTCCTCCCTGCCCTCACCACCCAGGTAGCTGTAGGTGGAGGCTGTGAGCCCCCCATCTGGGCCCTGAGCCCTCCGAAGGCCCAGCTCCAGCAGTTGCTTATCAGGTCCTGCAATCAGGCGCAGTCGAGCTGCATTGGTGGCCACCAGGCTGTGTTAAGGAGACAGGGGACCCCCCAAGTGACTAGTGAGAGAGGTTCTGCAAGCCAGGAGTTACTTCCCCTGCCTCTTAAATTATGGCTAGACCCAAGTCCAATCACTGAGCCCCACCTGGCATAGCTGACCAGGCAGAGGAGCGGAGTCTCCAGAAGCTGCACAAGCAGAAGTGGCCCTGACACCTGCAGTAGGGGCACCTGTGGAGAGGATCACCAGAGGTAGCTCTGACACCTGCAGGAGGGGCACCTGTGGAAGGGTGATGAAGCTCCCCAAGCAGCCACCTTGTTGCCCTCTCGGAGGGCTCCCCCTCACTCACTCCAGGGAAGGCAAGAGAGCCCTCAGGCAGGGCCCGCAGTGTCACCGTGGAGCAGTCTAGGGACCGAAGGTGCTGGAAGAACTCTGGGTCCGTGTCTGCGGGGAGCACCGAGGCCAGGAACTGCACGTCTGGGACAACAGGGACGCTTGTGTTTGGGGTTTCGCAGGGTCAGGGAACCTTATCCCAGTAATGACGAATAGGGGTCTCCTTTGCAAAGGAGAAGCGTATGCACACTGGGCGCGGGGATTCTCCTTATAACGGGGTCTGGGCAATGTCTTATGGGAGTCAGAAGTCTCATCGGGGCCGTGCAGAGTCCAGTTGGACAAGGGACTCTTGTGAGTGGGACTGCCCTGGAGGTCTGCGGGAATACCTTCATCCTGCAGGCGGAAGGTACGCAGGAAACGCACGCAGTCGCGTAAGCCCGCGGCCAGGGCGAAGGCGCCACCAAACGGGCACTGGCGGAAGAAGAGCTCGAACTCGGCGGGGTCGCATGCCCTGCCGGCATACCAGTAGCCCAGCGCCATGGTGGCCTGGTACAGGTCGGTGAGCATTGGCCGTGCTGCTGCGCGTCCCTCGGTGTTCCCCGCGGCCGCCATTGTACAGTGCTGCCTCGCGTGACGCACCCAGACCAATAGGGGAAGTATTCTTGCCTGGGCGGTAACACCCAAGAGGTGGGGACTCTTCCCGGAAAAGGTAGGTGGGATTGGCCGGACTGCCTGCGGCTTCCCCCAGACGAGCCTCAATTCTAGGCTCCAGGCCCACCCCTGGCCACTTTCATCAGAGCCGGTTCTGAATGCAGAGGCAACCCCACCAACAGTCCTGTCTCCTCCCCATGGCCGGGTAGCAAGCTGCAGCTCCAGACTGGCAAGGGATGGAAAAGGGCAGAGGAGAAACTTCAACCTGGCTTCTGCCCCAGGTGCCAGGAAGAGCAAGGCAGATTTGGTCTTCGAAAGCTCCCAGTAGCTGGGCCAAAAGCCCGTCTTTGCAACAGGTATGCCCCCCAAAAAGGGAGAGGAACCTGTTGTGCAATCTTAGCAACAAAAAGGCTGCTGCTTTTTCTTTAGCAGTCTTGGGGATTGAACCCTGGGATGGAGCTGCATCCCCATCCTTTTTAGACAGTCTGGATACACTGTCCAGATTGAAGGTGAATTCAGGACCCTCTTGCCGCAAGCCTCCTGGTGAGCTGGGACTACAAGTGTGTACCACACTCAACCAAAAAGATCTTATGTCTGAAGGCCTAGCCAGTGTTCTAGGGTGGTTGCTTTTATGGCGTCCTGCACTCCAGGTCCTACAGGAAAATTGTTTTACCTTTTTGATACTGGAGATTAAAATCAGAGCCTCATGTTAGGTAAATGCTCTGCCACTGAGTTACAGCACCAACCCTTTCTAAAACTGAGGGCAGGATTCTGTCTTGTGGCTAGGGACCCTGAGGCTATCAGCTCTGACAAGACCCCAAAAGACACCCTTTCACCCAGATACACTATCACACCAGTCACACTGCTCACAGTCTAGGAGAGGAACCACTAATGACAATCACTGACCACACGGCGTCGTTGGGGCATGACTGGGGCCATGTTCTGGCCAATGGGAGTGGGGCTAGGTATCCAGCAGGTAAGGCTAGGGCCCGGCAAAGCCAAGAGAATGGACTATGTGACCCTGAATCATCATTGCAGCAGGGCCAGGACATCTGCTGGGAGCAGGGACAAGTGGGACATTGTGAAGAAATGGCAGCCTCTGCAGTCAAATGAAGTTGTTCTGCCTAACAGCTTGAAATGGACTTATCACTTGCAACACAAAGTGAAGGGCACTACAGGCAGGAGGTGAGCAGTGGATGAGGTGACATGACCATGCAGGCTGTGGAGGCAGCATGATCCACAGAACTGCTGTGCAAGAGTGGTAGTGTAGAAATGGGGGCACAGGGTCAGATAGGAATGGCCTGGGAATTGGCAGAGCACTGCCCACCCAGTAACAAGACAAGAGCCAGAATGTGGAGTCTCAGTTTTTTATTTTGGCAGGGCCTCTCTTGCAAACATGCACACCTGGCTTCAGATCTTGTTGAAAGCTGCAATGTCCACACTCTGCACCTGTGAAGGTAGAGGCGGCGTGTTAGTACAGCGCAGGTTCCAATTCAAGGCCCACTCCTCCAGGTCTGTGAGGCCAGCAGCCTGCTCCCCACTGCTGATAGGAGGTAACAGGTACAGGAGAGGAACCCCAAAGTCAGCCATTCTCGTTTCACCCATTCATGCCACATGGTCTACTCACATGCTCCTCAAACTTGGTGATCTCCTCTTCCAGCAAGTCAGTGCCAACCTTGTCATCCTCTACCACACACTGGATCTGCAGCTTGCGGATGCCGTAACCCACAGGGACCAGCTTGGAGCCACCCCACAGCAGCCCATCCAGCTGGATAGAGCGCACACAGGCCTCCAGCTTGGCCATGTCAGTCTCATCATCCCACTGAGGGGTGGGGTGGGAGGAGAGACAGCCACCTTAGAGGCCTTCAGGACACCAGAGCAGACCCTCCCCTCAAAAACATTACAAACTGACACGTCCTGCCAAGTCTGTTCCTAACAAGATTTGCATTGTATTGTATTGTACTGTACTGTATTTTGAGACAGGGTCTCATTATATAGTTCAGACTGGCCCTGAACGCACTTTGTAGCCCAGGATGGCCTTGAACTTGCAACAATGCTCCTTCCTCAGCCTCCCAAGTGCTGGGATTACAGGAACATGCCACCATGCCTGGCTCTAATGTAAGATTTTTAAACTTGACTTTCCCACTAGCATTCAGGAGGTCAGGGAAGTTAAAAGCTAGACTTCTGTGTGGGCTACATGGCAACCCCCACTCCATGAAGATTAAGTGACTCCAGGCATCCCCAAGGCAGATGTCCCTAACTCACAGGTTTGACATCCAGGAGGATGGAGGACTTGGCCACAAGTGAGGGCTTCTTGGCTTTCTTTTCTGCATACTGCCTTAGTCTCTCCTCCCGCAGCCGGGCTGCCTCCTTGTCCTCCTCCTCATCGCTGCCAAATAGGTCAATGTCATTGTCCTCGTCGTCTTCTGCTGGTGTGGCCACCTTCTTGGTTGGGGGCTCCACTTGGCGCATGGGAGACACGTGCTGCCATAGGTGAGGGGAAGCTGAAACCCACCCAGTCCTCTCCCTTCCACTATCTGGAGAAGCCTACAAGAGACAGCCCCCAGGACACAGGCTATGGCTCCCACAAACAGCTCCCAGGGGAAAATATAGGCATCACTGTTAATCCTTATGGTCCCTAGCTCCTTCTTGCTGCTGGGGAAGGCCCACATAACATGGAAGTGGGGGGCCAGGGATAGAGCTCAATGGCACAGTACTGGCTTGGCAAGTGTGAGGTTGTGAGTTCAATTCCTGGTACCCTTCCCCCCGAAAAGTGGAAGCTGAGGAACCACATTCTTCTAAAGCATCAGTGGGAGGTACTCACCTGGGTTTGTGGGGCTATAGCTCGATGGATGGGTGAGCTCTTCTCCAGGGAGTTCAGCCGGGCCTCCAGCCTGGAGATGGCCTGCTGCAGATCCTGCACCACTGTGGATGTAAGAAGCACAGTGGTCAGAGGGTAGGGGCTGGGGTTTCACCCCATGTCAGGCCCAGGGACTCACCGCTTCGCAGGTTCTGGTTCTCTACTTCCAGGTTGGCAATTCTGACAACAAGCTCACTGTGGTCTCCACCAGGTCCACTGGAGGCCCCAGGGCCTGAATTCTGCAAGACAGGGTGAGAGGAGACTCAGCCCCAAGGCTGCTTCTCAGTCCCCTCATATACAGCTGTTCAGAAGCAGAGCCCAGTGACTCTAGCAGGTCCCTTACTACACTCAGGACTGCTAGAGACTCAAGTCTCTAGCAAGGAAGACGGCAAGGGAAGGCAGGATGTCCTCTTGCTAGGGCCCAGCCCATCATAACAGTGATGAAGACCTGTTGACCTCAAGGACAGTGGCTGCACAGACTGTGTCCACAATTTCAGCCAAGTGGACAACACAGGACAAGAAGCAAGGGGGCCTGGGGTAACTCAAACATACAGGCAGCGTGCAGTAGGACTTACAGTCCCAGGGGCAGCCTGGCTCAGGGTCTCACAGGGGTCAGGTAACGCTTCCTTGAGCTGGAAATGGTGAGGGAAAGCAGTTGAGGGGCAAGTTGGGGAAGTAACTGGCAAACAACATCTAGGTTCTCCTGGGCTTAGTACCTGCCACCTGGCTCCTGAGCTAGCTGTTGATGGTTTTGGGCAAGCTATGCTTTCAAGGCTAGCCCAGGTTCCTAGCCCATCTAGCTATTACAGTATTTAGGGAGGTCTTTATGAGTTGTTTGGCTGAGGAGAGTGCACCTGGATGCAAAGGTCATAGCCCAATCTCAAGTGGCCCCCTCCACCCTCAGCTTCCTCTGCAGATAGGGTCGCAGCACCTGCTAAGACGCAGAACTCACTCTGCAACAGTCAGCAGATACACAGACCTTTCCCCACTGCATGGCATAATGGCCTCAGGCCTGGGGAC
Source organism: Dolichotis patagonum (assembly GCA_004027295.1). Lineage (NCBI taxonomy): Eukaryota > Metazoa > Chordata > Mammalia > Rodentia > Caviidae > Dolichotis > Dolichotis patagonum. Next base: position 22,107 of record PVJX010013651.1, on the reverse strand, counting down.
CTTCTGTCCTGTCACAGTCCTGAGCATCCCTTTCATGCGTCTGGTACAGGAGCCAGTCTGGCAGAACAGAGCATTTCAGGAAGCCCACCTGACAGCTACTAGCCCAAGTGAAAAAGATCAGGATTGGCAGGCATGTAAGAATGGAGGCTAGGCATGGGTGCATGGCTGCCTTTCAGGGCAGGGAGAGGGGTTTTGCCCCAGAGAATAGTGTCTTCCTCAGAGCTAGAGTTAGGAGCAGCTAGGTCGGGAGCCTGGGGTCTTGCCCATCCCACAGTAGGCCTAGAGACAAAGAAAAGGTTCCCACTAGCTGAGGCATTAAAGTCACTGAGGGGGAAAAATGTCACCAAGGGACCTGAAAAGGGTCTCACTTCCAGATCTCCAAATGGCTAAGGCTAGCCCAACACAGCCAGGGTAGGATCAATTCCTGTAGCACAGGGTCACAGAGCCTAACCTGGTTCTGAGCACTGGATCTTAGCTAGAAAAGGGATAGCAGAGAAGCCAAAGAACCTGACAAAGATGATAACAGACAGTGATGGGTACTCTGTGACCTCAGGGGCACTCCACACAAAAGCTTTAAACCCAGCTAGGCATGGTGGTACATGCCCATAACCTCAGCTACTTGGAAGGTGAAGCAGGAGGATTCAACCCAGTATAGAAGGGGAGGGGAGGAAGAAGAAGAGGAAGAGGAAGAGGAGGAGGAGGAAAAAGACGACGATGACAACTCTGCTGGTGCTTGGATTTTAGTCCCATGAGACCCATTTTGGACTTCTGACCTCTGGATGCATAGATGACATATCTGTGTTGTCTATTTTGGGGGGCAGGGTTGGAAGACAAGGCCTTGCTATGAAGTCTAGGCTGGAACTGAACTCACTGTGTAGCCCAGGCTGACCTCTAACCTGAAGCAATCCTCCTGTCTCGCCTCCCCAGTGCTGGATTATAGGCGTGAGCTACTACAACTGGCTTCTGTGTTGTTTTAGTATGAAGCTGGTGGTGATACGTTGTAGCAGTCAACAGGAAACTAACACTTAGCTCTCAAGGCCAGAATACCATCACTGACCCACAGGAAAAACAGGATCCCGACTCCCCTGGTATCTGGACAGTGGTTCTGCCCTCTACCTAAAGGGTATTTTTCCCTAGCCAGCCATTCAGGCCATAGAGGGTAGCCATTATCCTTCCCTCAGCCTGTAACCTAGGGGCCAAGGAGGACCACAGGGCTTCTTTCTAGGCTTCAAGTCTACAGTGGTACCAATAGTATCATCTGAATTCATACATCTTGTGGAATGACCATCCCTTCCCCTGGCAGGGTCTGCCCTGAGGGAAGAAGGACTGGACAGACACACAAGCTTCTTCAACGGGAAGCAAGCAGGAAGAACAGACCTTCAATGAGTATCCCTGCAGTGTGCACCCTGCAGAACACTATGCCTCAGCCCCAGAGTCCATGGGTGGCACCACACAAGTGGCCAGGGTGACCACTGGCAAGCAGGCAAGAGAGATATGGAAAGGTTGAGAAAGCAAGACTATCTTCTGTGGCATCTGAGTTTAGATTCAGCCTGGGCACTCGGTGTCTTGGAAGAATAGTGCAAGGCATACTGTAACCTAACTTTGCTCCACAGGGCCAAAACGGTCGGCAAAACTGAGGTGTGTGTGAGGGGGGGAAATCAGACCTGCTGTTCAGCCAAGCACAAGCCCATGGGTATATGGCTGTGGGTACTCACTCCAGCCAGGGATTTCTGGATGTTCTCTCTAGCTCTTGCAATGTCACGGAGGATTATGCTGGCACCATTCTCCTGAAGACAGTGCAGAAAGAACCAGTGTTTGTTGTTGTTAAAAAAGTAAACAAAAAATAAAACCACACACACACACACACACACACACACACAAAAAAAAAATCTTCACTCATAGAACAAGAGAGTACTGGCTGGTTGTGGTGGTGCACACCTGTGATCTCAGCACTAGGGAGGCTGAGATAGGAGGACCAATTCGAATTCAAAGCCAGCCTGGACCACATAGTGAGTTCAAGGCCAACCTAAACTACATAGTAAAACCCTGTCTCAAAACAAAACAAAAACAAAGAGAGCACTGCACAGAATGAAAGCTCTATAGAAATGTGACAAGGGTGCTCAAAGCCAGGACTGCAGGGTCTCGATGTGGGCAGTCTGAAGGTGGACTACTTGCATAGGCCTAGCCTGCATCAGAAAGACACCTGTCTGTTCCTGGCCTACGCATCTGGATAGAAAAAAAGCTAAGAGCAGGAAGTGCCCCACAGCCAGCCAAAGCACCACTCCCAGCACTGTACAAAGCGCTCCCCAATTCACCATGTCTTTGTCCACCAAGTAGGGCCAATCTCTTTCCCTTGTGTGCCACAGCCATTCTTGGTGGCAGGAGAGCCACCCAGCAGCACCAAGCACAGCCCTTACCTGGCAGGAGGCACCAGCCACAGGCCCATTCATCTGCTCATAGAATTTCCTTTCTGCATCATCGTACTTGAACTTGTCGAACCAGATTTTCTCGTGTACTAGGAAGTTTGTGGCCATTTTTCTGGTGAGAGGAGAAGCTAGTTAGCAAGGTTCAAAGAACAAGGTCCCAGAGGCCCCTCTCCCTATAGATCCTGATTGTGGCCCACCCTGTCCTGCTGCTAAGACACGCCACCCTAATAACGGACACCAACTCTGTGCCAGTCCAGTCCTGCTGGCTTTGGATACTCCTTGCCCATACTGTGTCAAAGATTCCAGGTCCTCAAGGCAACATGAGTGGTTCTTAGCATGACACCAAGCCTAAAGCATCCTGTGTTTGAGTGGCCATTCTTATCCTCCTGCCCCCAGCACAGACTCCCTCTAAGGCTTGGGGGGAGACCCCAAGTCACACCTCCAAATCCATATTCTTCTCAAGTTTGGTCCCAAAACCTCTGGGGTCCCTGAGATCTTTCCTTTTCAACCATAGTTAAACATGTAGCTGCCTCTAACCAAGCCAGCTAAGAAGGGATTTGCAACAATGTAACTGGTACTGACAACAAACCATTATTGTTCAACAAGTACTTATTTCTGTTTTGTTTACTAAGAGGAAATAAAGAACAGAAATAATGAAAGCTGATTTGGGTCTGGAGACCTAGATGTTTGATAACCTCGTATCAGTGTCCAATAGGCTATACCCTATGGACCAAGTCTAGTTCAGTGTCTGTAAACTAGACCTCATGGCACAGCCCCACCCATGACAGTCACTCTGGCCCAGCCAGACATTCCTGCTGTTCCACCAAATCCAAGACAGACCCAATCCCCTTCTACCACCTGAGACCTTCTGCTATTACTAGACCTCACCAAGTATCCCGTGCAATAAGAGGAATGGAGCCCTCACTCTCCTCTGCTCCCCTCCCAAGCATGCTGGGTAAGAAGTCAAACTATGTGAACACTGGAACAAGTAACTGGCAAGCAGAACTGGCACCTCTACAATGGGGTCCCACCCCCAGCCCCATACCAAGGCCTCATCACACTGGTAAACACAGACCCACCCCTCCCCAGGTGTCAGGGGCCAAAGCTGACATCACTGCTCCTGAGGCCCCTGCAATGCTGCTTGGGATCCTCCAAGTCCTTCTCTGACCATTTCTGTCCCCTTCATTTTCCCAGGCCCAGCTGTCTGGGGTGCAGTAGACCCTGCACTGGCCCTTGAAGCCACTGGCCCCTAAAAACTACTGCTGGAGTTTCATCTACCTGTCTTGGAGCAGGGCCTCTTGCAAACCTAGGCTGAGAGCAAGTGTCTTTCCCTAAGATCCTTCATTCAGATAGGGGCTGCTGGACTGATAACCACCGCACCCTGGAGATGGACATGACAAACCAAACACGACTTACACATTTCACCCTGAGGCAGCTCGGGGACCAGAGACCCAGCTGCATAGTTTCATACCTGCCCTGTGGGCAACCCTGTTCTTTTAACACCTTAGCCAGAAGCCACTCTAGGGTTGCCTAGCCAAAAGGAGACCCTGTGAAGGACAGAAGGACTCTACCCTGGGTTAACTCTCCCTCCCAATAGCTCAGAATTCTGTGACCCCTTGCCCAATTGGCCCTGCACTCATCTTAGCAGGTTCTCAGGTCTGAGGGTCCCCACCAAGGATACAGTGTTCCCTTTGCTGGCCAAGTTGGGCGCCCACCCATGTATTTTTCCTACTTGGGTCTCAGGCTGTACATGGATGGGGCAGACCGGGGCCCAGGACGGTGACTCAGAGAGGCAGCTTCGAGGCACCAAGCCATGCGCAGGGCCTCAGTGGTGTGGTGGCGGCACTCAGCACGGTCGTAGGTAGGCTTGCTAAGCCAAGGGGCTTCTGCGTCCTTGTGCAGAAAGTACCAGTAGGGCAAGGCAGAGGGGGCCTCCTTGTCGGCACGACGTGGCCCAGCCCGCTTGCTTCCTATGGTGTTGTTCCGGGCTCGCCGATCTCTGCGGCCCTGCCGAACGCCCTCTGCCTGGGAGGCCCGCTCCTGCAGGCGCACCTTTCCTGGGGGGTGCCCGTCAAACAGGGCCTCATAATAGCCCCTCTCTGCAGCATCATACTGGGGCTTCTCCAGCCACACCTCTCTCACCAGTGCTTGCAGGCTGCCCAGAGTGGGCTGACCATTGGCTGGTGTGCTAGGCTGGCAGGCTAGGGCTAGACTGAGGCTGGCAATCCGTGAGCTAGTGTCAGGAGCTTCCTGCCTGTGGCTCCCCTGTGCAGCCAGCAGCAAGGCCTGTGACCACTCCACAAAAGCCCGCTCAGCCTGGTCAAAGGAAGATTTGTTGACCCAGATGCCCCAGGTCACATGGTGGCAGGCCACGAGGGTCCCATGTGTGCAGGGACCTCGGGGGGCCAGGGCAGACGGCTGTGTGACCTGGACAGCTGAGTCGGCCAGCCTCTGGCGGTAGGAGCTTTCTGCCTGGTCGAAGAGTGGCTTTTCCAGCCACACACTGTCAGCCGATAGGCCCACAAAGGCCAAGTCTGCCTGGCCAAGCCAGCCCTTGGGAGAGCGTTTCCTCTTCTTTTGTAGGGGCTTCTTGCCCTCAAGGCTCTTCCTAGGATCACTCCTGCTGCCGGTGTCAGGGGCCTCTGCCTCATCAGCATCCTCAGTGTCCTCCTGCTCAGGGCCATTCACAGCAGGCATCTCAGCCATAGGCTCCTGGGCAGAGGCGGCAGCTTGTGTGGCCTCATGCTTGTGGAAGCGCCGTTCAGCTTCCTCATACTTGTGCTTGTCCTCCCAGACGGTCTCCAGGGCACAAGAGGCCTTCCCGCTCCTCATCTTTGCGCGCAGCGTTAAAAAGCAAGCACAAGAAGGCAGTTGCAACAGAGCAGAGGCACCTGCCTCCCGCGCCCTCCTGGGTCTGACAGGTAGGGTGGGTAGGGAGGCCCCCTGGGGGCTCCATGAGGTAACATGCAAGGGCTCAAGTCAATCCACTGGGGAACTTTCAAGTATAATAACATATTTATATTTTTATATATTTCAACTACAAAAGGTTTTTGCTAACCAGAGAGCACTAAATCAAACTGCCACAGAAACCTTTTCCCATGGAGCTCCAGGTAGGGCTGCCAGATAAAACAGAAACAGGCTGTGCACAGATCTGATTTACTATAAACTATCAGTTTTCTAATGTGAGTATGCCCTATGAATTTTTTTTTTTTGTTTTTTGTCCTAGAGATTAAACCCAGAGCTTTTGTGCTGAGCTACAACTCTAGCCTTTTAAAATTTGAGACAAGGTCTAGTTAAATTCCCCAGGCAGGACTTGGACTTGCCATCCTCCCACCTCAGCCTCCCACTGTGCTGAGATTACAAGCATGCACTATTGTGGCCAGCTCCCTTGTAATTTGTGAGACTTATTCATACTAGGAAATTACTTATCACATCTGAAATTAACTATGGCTAGATTTCCTGTAGTTTTTTATATGCTAAGCCTGGCCATCTCCCTGGGACAGCTGGCTGCTCTCCCATTTCACAGAAAGGCATCTGTGGCTGCCCATGGGCCTGTCACTGTATGGGACCTGCACCACCATGGACACATCACCAACCCGCACAGAGCAGTGTTCCTATAGTAGGGGGAAGAGCAGATGGGCAGGAGCAGAGGTTGAACGCTCACCCTTAAAGAGCAATCTCAATAGGAAACATCAGGGAGGATGCTGGCGACTTTCCCAAAAGGGAAAAAGCCTCAGCCTAGGCTCCTGGTTAAGTTGTTGTCCCCTCAACAAGGGAGGTGACGAACCTACTCCCTTGAGTCCACCTCAATTAAGGGTCCTAGGATCCCAAGGAAGTTACACCCCACTTGCTATAACCTGTGGACAAGGACTTGCCTCCAGAACCTGGACACAGGAACCCCTTGCCTTAGGTATCTGCTGCCCCACACAAGACAAGGGTTGCAGGTATGAAACATGAACCAGAGATATAAAGAAGCTCCTGCAGTTGCTGCCCGTGTCCAGGTGTGGGAACACAGCAAGAGAATCCCCAGAGATTCTGCCAGGGTTGGAGCTGCTCTAAGGATGCAAGAAATGCCACCCTAGTTCTTGCCTCAACAGGAAGCCATGAAGATTCCTTTGGGCGAGACTCAACTAATAGTGCCCAGAAGCTGACTGGTGAGGGTGCTACCACCCTGCTGCTTCTGCAGGGACACGGGGTACAGCATACAGTAAGGAAGACCTGTTAGGCCTTTGGGGATATGGGGACTCTCACCAGAGAGAGGACAGCCTTCAGCCTTTGGTTGGACAGAAAACTTTTACACCACTATCTAGGACCCTTCCCAGTATTCATCCCTGACAAAACCAAGCCTTTACTCCCATCACCCATGTATTAGCTGTCTAAATCCTTCCTGTGCAGGGGACTTTGGGAAGTTCTACCTATCACATTTGGAAGCCCACCTCCAAGTGAGAGCTGAGACTCTCTAAGGGCAGTTTGTTAAGCCCTCTCCACAGCAAGGAACCAGGGCCTCAAGCCAGAGGCCCAGAGCACAGAGGTCCCTGGAACACCCTTCTCTTACCAAGGCTGGGTTGCTGGGACAGAGGTAGGACTAGGGTTGGGAGCACAAGCCCAGAAGGCAGGGCATTGTGACATCACTCACTGTTGTCAATATGGCAGCAAGACTTGTCTACCAAACAGCCTCCCTGGTACCAAGTTTCCATGGACTCATCAGCTGCTCTGTTCCCACAAAAAGGGTAGGTTTAGGCTGATCTCAGACCCTTCAGCAGCCCCCAGAAACAATACCCTGTCAGTGACCTTCATTCAGATCAAGCTCCCTGGGGGCATTCCCTGAGAGCAGGAGCAGTAGCTCAGGGAAAAAAAGCTGCCACCAAGGTGCCCACCAAATGACAAGGCCACTGTTTTCTCAGGTCACATCTTCATATGGGCCTACCACTTCCCTACAGAAGATAAAGGGCCACATGCTATCCACCTGGCACCAGCCCAGGATGCTACTCAAGACCGTTATCAAATCTCCCCCATAAAGCCCAATTCCTCACAGGCAGCTGGGCATCTCCCTCAGGCAAGGCAATGGCTAGGGGTTCCTTGGCTTGGGTAAAAAGAGATACAACACATTAGGCAGGTGTACTTACTTTTGCTTTGGCTTCCTAGGAAAGCATGAAGGAAAAGCAGCAAGGTTAGAGCAGTAGGAAAGACCAGTCACATCAGACAATAGCTCAGGCAACCAAGGATGGTGGCTGGCCATCTAGAGGTTACTTGTGGAAGTGGTGTACAGCAGAGTAAGCTTTTAACAGCTCACTACCACCAAAGTCCCAGGTGGCTGCCAAGTCTACATGCTTAAAGTTACTCCATGATCCCTTAAAATACAGTTCTTGGGAGGTCCTGTTAGCTGAGCCCAGGCATGTCTTGGAGGCCACATAGGGACCACACTGGAGCTACCCTCTCCCACCCTGTCCTGGGACAAGGAGTCCCATCTCCTGTACTGGCACTTAGTCCAGAAGGCTAGAGGGGCCTAAAAGATGATAAAAGAGGCCAGGCAGGCAGGGCTGCTACCATAGCACTCCAGCAAAAGCAACAGAAGCCTTTGCAGGACAGGGTCCTCCCATTTTCATTTTCCCATGTGCACAAAAGGACAGGACCTTTAGCTTGACTGCACCCAAAGCTGACAATCTGAGGTCAGATGATGCCCTGGAGGATACATCGATGCAAGCCCACAGCTGTCTGACAAAAACAGCCTGAAAGCAGGAAGCAGTGAGGTTCTCAAGTCCTATGAGCTTCAACAGATCACCACATTCCTATACATGGCCAATCTTTTTTTCCCCTTGATCCTTATTCAGGCAGTAGCAAGAGCTTGCTGCGAAGAGAATGGAGGATGGGGAAGAGTGAGGACATAGAGGAAGTGGCCTGAGCACCCTCTGCTCCCCTCTTTATAGACACTGTCACAATCCAGCCATCAAGACCTCAACCATTGCTGGGGTACAGGCAGCTGAGACTGCAGACTAACGCCCAATGAACAGCTGGTTCAGGTAAAGGTGCCCAACACAGTTTTGTGGGGCCACCCAGTCCATGACCTGTATAGGTAGCACTCAACAGAGACAGTAAAAAGTGTAGTTTTTGTGGCCAGGCACACTAGAGTGGGAGGCTTGGGGGCACAGGGTCCTTGTGACTTCTGTTAACTCAGACTCCTTGCCAAGAATACTTCTGGTTGGAGGACATGACCTCCTACAGCTCTACCTACTACAGTGCAAGGGCACAGAGGTCTCCATGCACGGTAAAAATGAAGTTTTCCAGAAGAGCTAGTTCCTGGGTTTCTCCACACTTTTCATGACCACAATGTGCCTCAAGCAATCCGTGCCCAAGATATGTACCCACATCAAAGACTGCCCAGCCTCCAGAGGAAGTGGGAATATGTAAAGGAGGCAGGGAAACAGTCTGCCAGGCAGCACAGCCTGTGCACCCACCTCAGCAGCATTCCCTCTGGGCTTACCTGGCCTGATTCTGTAGACCAGATGCTATCCACTAGAACTTTCTGCGTGTTTAGGGTCCAGCTGTGCTCCTGCCTGACACAATATTCCAGCCCTATATGGAAACACTAACCTGTGCTACAGCAGGAAGGGGTCCCATGTTCCTCCAGACTCAAAGGCTGACACTGTAACTGCCCAAGCCACTGCATCCCAGGTTCAGCAAGCCCCCAGATTTCTGGGGCTCATCAGTTCTATTTCTTTCTCAGCACCAGATATCTGCCTTGATCCACCAGCCCAGGGCAGCCCGCTGGTTAATTCCTACTTTATTAACCCTTCTTGGTATGCTTGACAACACCTAGCTGGAGTCAGGAGTATAACATTTTACATAGGGAGAAAACTAAGACTAAGTACATGACCACAGAAAGCCATCAAGTCAGTGAGGTGAGGCGTTAGAGAGGCACAGTATGTTCCAACACCTGTCCTTTACACTTCTTCCAAATTCCAATATATACAGGTCATCTTAGACTCCTGGTATAGGACATGGGCCCACAAATGATCAATACCAGAAATCCAGAGGTACTTTCTTTTTGGTGTGGTATTGAGGTTTGAACACAGGGCCGTCCCAACTGAGCTATAAACCCAATTTGTTTTGTTTTTAAATTTTGGGACAGAGTTTCACTATGTTGCCCAGGCTGGGTTTGAACTTGCAATTCTTCTGCTTCGGCTTTCCAGATTCCTGGTTTACAATCATGTGCCATCATGCCTGGCTTCAGAGGTACTCTTCAAACATCAAGCCCTCATGTCAAGAATGTTTGCTCACCTGTACTAAGCCCTGTAGCCTCCCTCAGTTTGGTTGGGTCCTGCATCAGGCTCCTCCAGGTAGGGCAGGAAACCATCCAAAACATATCCCAGGCAAAAGCACCACAGGTCCTTTTGCATACACTTCAACTGCTCCTTTTGGCATCTCCTGCCCCCAGCATCCTACCACCCCTTAACTCGTGAGGAAGCAGAAGCCCGTGCTGAACTGGCCACCAAACAGCCTGGGGGGAACCTGCCCTCCCTTGAGATATCCTTTCTCTTCCAGGCAGATCGTGGACTCTACTGCTCCCATGAGACTGGTTCAAGGCCCAGAAAGTCCCTGCAGAGGTAGTTCTAGGAGCTTGGCTGGGCCTGAGTTCCTATGCCAGGCTCTTGGTGAGAAAGCATTTTTCTCAGGTGACACTTGGGGACTCCTGTCACATCTGCCATTTGCCCTATCCAAGAGTATATCTGTTCCATTCCCGCATCCCCAGCACTGGATGGGCGCCCAAGGGTATCAGAAAGAGATAGTGCAGCAGACCCATCTCCCTCTGCCTCACAAATACTGTCAGTTCAAGAAGCCCCTTAACCTGTAAAACAGACCACCATAAAGTTCCTTCCGCCGGAGGGGCGGCGTTATCCGGCTGACAGACCTTCATTTCAGGAAGCCACCACACTTGCTCTTCTCCTTTCTGCTTAGAATCTCTAAAATGCACTCATTTCTTAGCACAAGCTGTCGACTTCTCCCCATGAGACTCTCGGACCACCTTATTCACACCCAGAAGAATCTATTTCGTTTGAACCAGCTCAACACAACACGTTCTTCCTTACACTTTCCTGTATTAGTGAACCACCTAAGTTCCACGTGGGGTGCACCTGTGTCTGTGCCACCTCTCTACGCCTAGAGTCTGGTAATCAGTAGATACTTAATAAACGTGTAGTAGAGAAAAGTAAGGACTATGGGCCCGAGCAACAGCTGGAGTACACAAACACTATGGCCTGTGGCGGACGGGAGTCGGCCCCAGCCGGCCACAGGAAGGATTCCAGATTGGGCCGTTCCCGGCGGCCTCACATGCGCCTGGCCGCACGCCCCACACCCCGGCCCGCCGCCGCCCAGTTACGCTGCCCGAACGGCGCAGAACCCGGTTCCTGTGGTCTCTCCAGCGCGTGTGGCCCTAAGCCTGCGCGGCCGTACTCACACACCAGCCAAGGACGCGGCAACCCAGAAGAATCTATAGCGCGGGACTGCGGAGGAAAGGGCGGGTGCCCGCGCCGCACACGGGAAATAGAGTGGGGCGTACCACGCCCAGCGCCGCGGGGGACGCCGCTTTGAGGTCGCGCCTCCTCGACGCCGACGCTTTCAATGCAATGCGGTCCATAAATGCTAAGACACAGGACCATGGGAAAGGACCTTAGAGGCCGCTCTAAACTGGGAGGGTTGGCGCAAGAAGCAGAGAATGGGTCCAAAGCCTGTCCATCGCCCCCAACTGTGCGCCAAATAGAGCCAGCCGACTGGGTGGGGCGGGGCCAACAAGCCTCTCGCGCCGCACCAGAACACCAGCGCGCAGACGCCTGGGCGCGGGGCGGGGCGAGGCCAGTACGCCTGCGCTGGCCGGGCTAGTGGGACAAAAAGGAGGAACCCTGGGGGCCCCGCCCTCCACCTCCGCCCGGAGCAGCCCCAGCGCTGGCGAGCGTCAGGTTCCTACGGCCCCGCGACCCCTTGATCTGCGCTCCGGTTGTCGCCATGTACCCTGTGGATCCCGCTGCCGGCTCGGCCCTGCACCGGGCTCCACAGTGCGGCCACCGCCCCCCGCCGGGACGTCCCGCCGAGGCGCCGCGGCCCCCTGTGCCTGTCCAGGGATCCGCCGCACGCCCCCAGCCCCCCTCGCCGGTACCGCGGTCCGGCGTGGCGGTAAAGATGGCTTTCCGCAAGGCCTACTCCATCAAGGACAAGCTGCAGGCCATCGAGCGCGTCAAAGGCGGCGAGCGACAAGCCAGCGTGTGCCGCGACTTCGGCGTGCCCGGCGGCACGCTGCGCGGCTGGCTGAAGGACGAGCCTAAGCTGCGCTGGTTCCTGGACCAGCTGGGCGGCGAGGTGGGCACGCAGCGCAAGAAAATGCGACTGGCTAATGAGGAGGAGATAGACCGCGCGGTGTACTCGTGGTTCCTTGCGCTGCGTCGGCATGGCGTGCCACTGTCCGGACCACTCATCCAGGCGCAGGCAGAGGCGTTTGCGCGCCAGATCTATGGTCCCGAGTGCACCTTCAAGGCTAGCCATGGCTGGTTCTGGCGCTGGCAGAAGCGTCACGGCATCTCCAGCCAGCGTATCTATGGCGAGGTGGAGCCCCCATCAGCAGGCCCCGTGCCCGGCCCTCCGGTAAAGACGGTCAAGACGGAGCCAGCTGAAGCCCCAGGCGCTGGCTCCCTGCTGGACCGGGCGCCTGCTGCACTGTGCCCCGCCGAGGCCGGTTACGGCGACGAGCAGATCTACAACGCCAATGTCACTGGTCTCTACTGGAGGCTGCTTCCGGAGCAGGCTGCGCCCTCGGGCGCCGGGGACACCAGGGCAGGGGGCTGCAGCTGGCGCGCCGATCGCGTGACAGTGCTCTTGGCCGCCAATCTAACTGGCAGTCACAAGCTGAAGCCGCTGGTCATCGGGCAGCTGCCTGACCCGCCCAGCCTGCGCCACCACAACCAAGACAAGTTCCCAGCCTCGTACCGCTATAGCCCCAACGCCTGGCTCAGCCGTCCGCTGCTGCGCGGCTGGTTTTTCGAGGAATTCGTTCCAGGCGTCAAGCGCTACCTGCGCCGAAGCTGCCTGCAGCAGAAGGCAGTGTTGCTTGTTGCCCACCCGCCTTGCCCTAGCTGGGCCACCAGGATGGCTTCTCTGGAGAATGAGGAGACTCCCAGGTGGTGCCGGCCAGAACCCTTCGGGCCACCAGAGGAGCTGCAGACCCCCGATGGCGCTGTGCGGGTGCTCTTTCTATCCAAGGGCAGCAGCCAGACACACATCCCGGCACCTCTGGAACAGGGTGTAGTGGTGGCCTTCAAGCATCTGTACAAGCGAGAGCTGCTGCGGCTGGCAGTGTCTTGTGCCAGTGGCTCCCCACTGGACTTCATGCGCAGCTTCATGCTCAAAGATATGTTGTATCTGGCTGGCCTCTCCTGGGACCTGGTGCAGGCAGGCAGCATTGAGCGCTGTTGGCTACTGGGTTTGAGGGCTGCCTTTGAACCTGGGCAGCAGCCGGCCTACCAAGCTGAGGAAGCTGCAGAGCACAGCAGGTTGCTCAGTGACCTCACACATCTGGCAGCACTGGCTTACAAGCGCATGGCACCTGAAGAGGTGGCCGAGTGGCTGCACCTAGATGATGATGGGGGCCTCCCTGATGGCTACAGAGAGGAGGTGGGCCCTGCATCTGCCCCTGCAGCTCCACCATCCCCAGCCAGTCTGCCCTCTAGCATGGGAGGTGGAGAGGGAGAGGAGGAGGCTACTGAGCATGGAGGGATATTGGTGCCCACCGCAGGGGAGGCCATCTGGGGACTAGAAACAGCTCTTCGGTGGCTAGAGAGCCAGGACCCCAGGGAGGTGGGGCCATTGAGGTTGGTGCAGCTTCGCTCACTCATCAGCATGGCCCGGAGGCTGGGGGGGATTGGGCCCTCCCCAGCAGCTCCTGATGATGGTGTGTGACTGTGCCAGCCTAGTAACCTTTTCCTGCTGCAATCTCCCAACTTCCCTGGGGTGATTCACCCCATGGGTTCAAGGGACAAGGGTCCCAGCCCAGCTTGGGCTCTGTTGGTAAAGGGTCATCTTGCCCCAATGGTCTATAGTCTCTTGCAAAGGATTGCTGAAGGAGGGCCCTGGCAGATCCTTCTCCCTAGGCAGCACACACATGAGGTTTCCTTCCACACACTGGGCACATGCTCAGCATCTGTCCAAGAGCAGTTGGCTGTGTTCCCACCCTGGCCCCTATGGGGCTCACATCCCCTCTTCTTTCTCCAATGTGTCATGTGCACAGGATGAGACACTCCAGTTCTATCTCTAGTGCTGGTGCTACCTGCTTCCATCATCTTAGTAGGGAAGCACACTACTCAGTTTAAAAAAAAAAAACACATTAAATTTGTTTTGAAAGAGTCTTCAGAAGGGCTTAGGAGAATAGGAGAAGAGTAAGGTGGTCTTGGCAGCTCTTGCCCTTGATCTGGAAATTGCTTTCCAGCCCCCAGCCCAGATTCACCTGTTTACAATGGAGTGGGGAAGGAGGGTGGAGGCCAGTGCTTCTGAGGTTCTGGATGCAGATTTTTGTTCCACTTGGATTGTTAGTCCTTTAGGAAAATTCTTTTTTTTTTTTTTTTTGGTACCAGGGATCGAACTCATGACCTCTTGTGTGCCAGGCAGGTGCTTAAGCCACTGAGCTAAATCCCCAGCCAAAAATTCCTTTTTGAACAGATCTTTTATCCCATGGGGTTGGCAAACTGGATGGGTCCTGGTTTGACCAATGACAGGACAAGCTTCTCCAGTTTCCCATCAGCCACAGACCACTTTTGCCCTAGTAACTGGAGCCAGCCTTCTGATCTTCCTAGGAGCACTGGCAGCAACCTGGGGACAATCCACAGTGCCTTAGTCCCATTCCCTCAGCCCCCTATTTTTCCACCTCCTGATAATGCCAAGAGTGTGTTGAGAAGCTACTTCTGGGTGGCCCCCTTTGAAAGAAGAAGAAAAGGGTTCAAGTGATTGTCTAGCTCTTAACACCATTTTGACCCTCTGGTTTGGGTCCAAAATCTTGCTAGTGGTCTAGGGGCAAGAGATACCCATGGGTCTTGAAGGGCTTGCCTCCTTTGCAGAGATACTGCCCCAAGTCCTTGTTTCAGCAGAAGGTTAGGTCTGAGGAGACTGCATGCTCCTAATGCTCTTCCCTTATCCTGACCACGGATGTCCTAGCAGTCTGAGTCTTGAAAACATGGAGTTGGTGAGTGTGTGGAACCTGCATGTGTGTTCATAGAAGGAAACTCCTGTGCACCATCTTGGTGGTGGGGTGGGGGTAGGGGCACCTCCCAAAAGCAATTTCTACATCCAAGACAAACGATTACTTGGAGAACCCAATTCCCCCACTTAATACCTATCTCCAATCTGAGAACTGAGGAAAGGTATACAAAGTTTGGAAGCCAGAATTGAGGCTCACCTAACTGGACTCAGGCAGCAGCCTCTATCTGTGCCTGCTAAGACCCATCTGGACTCTCCATGTAAAGCCTCTCTGAATCTGCAGAGCCTTGGGCAGTAAGGGCTGGCTGAGGGTCAGTGGCCCAAGCATCTGGAACTAAACTTAAGGGCAGTTATAGCCTCCAGTCAGTCCAGGAGAACTCAGAAGTGCAACTCTGAGAAGTGGGCCTTGGCTATGAGTGGACACATACGCAACCTGGATGGCTCCTTATTGCAGCCTTTTGGCCTAGCATCAGAGCTGCTTTACTGATGAGGTTTCCATCTCGTCTTCTCATTTTGCCCCTCCCTTTGGCCTAGGCCAGAAAGGCTTAAGTCAGTGTCTTACAGAGATGGTGGGCAGGGGTGGGAGTAGGATGTCTCACTTGTCTCCACCTGTCTCATCTCTCTCATCTGGGCATTCAAGATCTACGAGGCGGCTCTGGCCTTTCCCTGGGCCCCTGACAGCCTCTATACAAATAAGGCAGATGTTAACTTATAGCCAGGGGGTTTGTCCCAGCATGTACTGGGCTGGGAGTTTAGGTCAAAAGTAGAGCACCTGCCTAGCATGCAAGAGGGTTGGGTTCAATTCTCCAAGATACAAACAAAAGGTGTCATCTTTATAGATATACATTGATATTCCTGTGGTGCCAAGGCAGGGGTTCCAGTGGCTGAGCTGAGCTGTGGAGAAGGCTGCTCTGCCTGGACACTTGGCCCTGCCATGGATCGCTGAGACACTGGGGCCCTATAATGGTGCGCAGATGTCACATGGGAAACTCATTTCCATTTGTAGCTCTGCTACTGGTTTGCAGCCACCTCATATCTCTGAGCTCAGCTCAATATCTTTGAAGTGATGGGAACACTCCAGGATTTGTGGACCCCTGTGGTATGGCAAGAACACATTAGGAGGGCTGTACACTCAGGCCTGCATACCCACCTGGCCTGCTACTCACTGCTGTTCCCTCCTGAGCACTCAGCATTTTGGTTTGCCACATTTGGACTAACACAAGTCAGCAAGGGGGCTGAAGTGGCAGTTCCATTTGGCAGCTGTTTGCCACTTGCCAGGTACAGGTACCATGCCAGAAACTGGATTTCTTATCTTGAAGGATTTCCTCAGGCCCCTATAAAGCGTGTGGGGACCTTGGAAGGGTTGGCAGCTGTCCTCACTTGGCAGCTCTGATCCAGGGCCTCTGATGAGATGAGGCAGATTTCCACTTTTGGAGTTGATGGCCCTTACCTCGGGGTTGTCAGGGCTCCTGGGCTGGGGAAAGGAGACCATTAGCACAGAAAAACAGTCAAGTACAGGTTCTGTTGAAGCCACCACTAAGCTGCTGTTTTCAGTTGGGAAAAGATGGCTTGCAATGGTCACAGCCAGCCTTTCCCCCCAGAGGTCTGTGCACTTAAGAGTGGCCACCTGGGCATCAGCTGGGCTGTGGATAGAAACAACATGGTGGAAAAGGATGGAGAGCACCCCTGTCTAGGAGCTAGTCCTCTAGGGAACTGACCTCATTACTCCTTATGGGAATTGCCTGTAGGGAGCCCAGTTGGGGCCTAGCAGTCAGCACCTTGCTGAATATGCCCAGGAGTGAGGATTATCCACCCCAATAGCATGTCTTCACAAGGACTGTGGGCTTGTGGGTTCATGCTATGTCAAGGGGCCTTCCTCTAACACTCAACCTTGCCTATAGCCAAGTTCAGATGGCCCATGGTACTTATGTAATAAACATAGAATATGTCAACTTCATGAACATCCCTCTTTAAGTTTTCTTTTGTAACTCTGGAATACTCCATAGATTGGTGAGAGACATAAAACTTAACAGTATTATTTCAGAGGATACCATGGTCGCATTCTACAGTTTCTACCTTGAAAAGCAGTCTTTTAAGTTTGACTACCTAAGTGAATAAAAGGCCTGGAAAACATGATCACAACTCCTCTGCTCCCTCCAAAGTTGACCCTCTTGAGTAACCAACATTAAGTCTTTGTCCTGGATCATCACCAGCGGGCCTAGGGCTCCTCTGCAGCCTGCTCAAGGCCAGGACTGGGTGATGGAGTAGTTCTCTACCTCCTAATCTGAGGCCACACTGGTCACAGTGAGAAACCGGTATTGGCTCAATTTCAGCAATTCTCCTGGTAGATGGGCTTTCATATCAGAGTGGATGCAGGCAGGCAGGCAGGCTGTCCAAGGAGTTTCCGTATGGGGCAGGCTGCCTCACACCCTGGGTCCCCAACCAGTCCAGGCTTTTTATTTCCTGGAGTGACTTCAGGATGCAGGAAAACTGGCAGTCTATCTGTGTAAACTCAGGTGATAGTGGCCTGTGGCAAGAGTGAAACTTTCTGCGCCCTATATTACCTGTACCCTTATCAGTTTTTGGGGGGAGGGGAGATACTGGAGATTGAACTCACAACCTTGCACTTACCAAGCACTTGAACTGCTGAGCTAAATCCCCTCCCCCACTTTTTAAAAATCAGCTTTGAAATGTCTTTGAGCCTAAGATCCTAGGATAGTGTTTCAGGCTCTTGAACTTATGCTTTTCAGCCTCTGATCAAAAGTTAGCTCCTTTAGCATTGTAAAACATCTTTATTTCTATTTCACAGGTGAGGAAACCAGAATGTAAACTGGACTCAGGCCAGCCCTTCCGATAGGTAGCAGTGTCAGGTTTTGACCAAGCAATCATTGAGAGCAGCCATCTAGAAATGGGGTCGGGGTGGGAAGCTGAGTGTAGGGGTCTGGAGCCAGAGGGGACTTCAGCTTTAGGGGAAGTAGGGCAGGGTAATGGCACGTGTCGTGGAGGGGTTGTACATGATGAGACTTTTTTTTTTTTTGGTACTGGGGATTGAACTCATGACCTTGTGCTTGCCAAGCAGGTGCTTAAGCCGCTGAGCTAAATCCCCAGCCCATGATGAGACATTTAGTTCTGACCCAACAGTGCCATTGACTCTTGTGTAGATGGGATAAACATGGCTAACATGCAGCAGATGGCACTACAGGAGCTATCCTAAATCACACTGGGGCAGTAGAGGGTGGGAATATTGCACAGGTTCAGAAGGCTGCCTCCTCTGTAGCCAGGGAGGGTAGGATGTAGCCTCTGGGGTATCACAGCTGTAGGCAGCCTGCCTGGACCCTCCCTACTCACTGGCCAAATCCCTGACACCTCAGTTCCATGGCCTTGCTTCTTTCCTAGTCCTATGTTCTTAACCTGCTGTTAAATGATATGCTGGAAAGAGTTCAGTCCTGCAGAGACCCATGTGGGGCACAGGGCCTAGGACTTCTGACCTAAAGGAGGGTTACAGCCCAGCTCTACCTGACCATGTACCAGGAGCTTAGGATCTGCAGGAAGAAGGGGTGTAGGGATGTAGTTTTCCATCTGACTAAGGCACACCCCCCCAGACTTCAACCAGCTTTTCAACTTGCCTAATGCCTACCTGGTACTGCCCTAGTGCTGCAACAGACCTCGCTGACATAACTATAGCTTCCTGGGTACTGCAGCCTCCTAAGCCATAGGAAGACCACACCACCTGCTTGCTGCTCAGGGTCTTACAGGGTGCTCCAGCTCCCTGTAGGGGCCAGGCAACGGCCACTGGCTTTATGGAGGGGAAGGGTATCTCCATGTCCCTGAGGTTGTTCTCAGAGCTGAGATGGGAGCTTCTGGGAAATCCAAGGCTCAGCTCAGGTTCCAGACCAGGTCCAGTTGCTTTTGTAGCCAGTAGCTCTGCTCATGGTCTTAAACTGCCCCAAATTGCATGTACCCAATAACCAATATCATCCATTACAGTGGGCTCTTTAGGGGTTGAGCCACCACCATGATGGGGGAGGCCTGCATAGGTGGGGCTGCATATTCCTACATAAGAGGAAGAAAGAGACTCATGTGGATAGACATAGAGTTGGTCCCTAAGAAAGGGACAAGAGAGGACTAGCGGACCATGCAGGGCAGTACTTGGCACTTGTGGGCTTTGGCTGGGAAAGGAGCAGGTGGCCTCTTCTGGAAGCTGGACCCTACTTCCTGCTGAGCTCCTTGGCCCGGCAAGTAGCAGCCTCCACAGCACTCATGGCAGCTGCTCGCATCCCACCCTGCTCCAGGGCATGGAGGCCATATATAGTGGTGCCAGCCGGCGTGAGTACGTCTGTCCGCAGCTGAGCGGGGTGCTGCCCTTTCTGCAGGAGCATCTTGGCTGTCCCCTGAAGAGAAGGGTATTAGGGGCAGTAACTCAGAGGAGATGGGGGCAGCCATATACAATCTCACTCTAGGTTTGCTGTCTTCCTGCCCACCGCAGGTGGTACAAGCCAGGACCTTTCTGACATTCCCATAGGGAACTCTTCACTCACCAGCAAGGTCTGGGCAGCAATGCGGTGGGCCAGATTACTCGGCATGCCCATCTTGATGGCACCTTCAGCCAGGGCCTCAGAGAACATGCACACCTATAACAGCAGCATGGGGAGTAGGGGGTCGGTGTCAATATTCCAGCTGGGCAAGGCGGTACACAAATGCTGGGTGGCTGAAGCAAGAGAATCACAAGATCAAGCCTAACCTGGGCAAGTTAGCAACTTAGACCCTATTTCAAAATAAAAATGTACTGAGATATAAGTCAGTGTAAAAGCCCTGGGTTCAGTCCCCATACCAAAGAGGGAAAAAAGATGACATTTCCTCTGGACACAGCATCCAATCGGGAAAAGGGTCAGAAACTTGAGGAGCAAGGCCCAGGCCATGGCCAGACACCTGTGGCCATGGTCAGAACTGTGGAAAGAGGCTGGCCTCAAAGGTCCACCAAAGCATGAAGTTTCCAGAGACAGCAGAGCTCACAGGTGGCCTGGGGATAAACCCTTGAGGCCCCAGGGCTGGAGTCTGAGGGTAAAGGCTATCATGGGAACTTGATGGGCTTCTCTTTGCTGAAGGCCTGCCTACTAGGGTTGTAGGGAAGACAATACTCACAAAAGCCACGCCACTGCCACCGAGGGCAGTGTGGATGTCCACGTAGGTCTCAGGCACCTCTTCACACTGCCCACAGGCCTCTAGCAAGTTCTGCAGGAGTCTGGCATCATCGTTTCCAGCATGGAGGCCCCGTGCCATCACCATGGCCCCCTCCTGGACTAAGCAAGGCAGGTTGGGTGACACCCGGAGCACTCGTGTTTTGGGAGGCAATAGCTGACCAGAGAGAGGGCAGAATTAGGCAATCTGTGGGATGAGGCCTTGCCAGGCCAACACACCTCAGCCAGCTGCAGGCTGTCATCCTCACTTCCTAAGCACAGTGGCCAAAGTGAGCCCTAAACTCAACCATTTTAAACTAGGTGGGCTACCTGGCTGCTTCTGCAGGCTGGCTAGAAGATTGTCTGCAACCTGAAGCCAACCATCAGAGCCTATTCTGGGGTCAAAGTCTCATCTCCACAGGCCACTCACCTCCTCCAGGGTGTTCAGAGAGACTCCAGCAGCTACAGACACCAAGATGTGTTCAACAGTGACCACAGGGGCCACCTCTGTCAGGACGGCTGGCAGGACTTGGGGCTTGGTAGCAAAGATGACCAGCGAACACCTCTGCAGCACCTCTTGGTTGGAGTGGGTGGTCTGGCAGCCCAGAGCCTGTATGGGGACCAGACCAGGGGCTGCATGAGGGGTGCCCTCCCATACCAGTTCTTTGTGTACAGGCTACCCTATACTCCATGCATCCCCCTCAGGCCTCTTGCACTGCAAGTCCGTGTGCCAAAGCCCAAGACTTAGCCAAAGAGCACTGTTCCTCTTACTCCCTAGCCTGTACTTCCCTGACTTCTGTGTCCCAATGAATGTCCATGCCATCCCAGCACTGCATGTATGTGTACACATAGGCACTCACTTGTGTCTGCTGGGTTCTTCCACAACCTTGACTTACTCCTGGCCTCTGATATTCCTTTCCCTTCCTCAACCCAGCCCAGACAGTCTCAAATCTTCAGCTAAATAGGCCACGCTCCCTGGTCCTAATAAGTGCCTCAGAGAAAGAAGCCACTCTGGCCCCTGCTCACCTGGAAGTGGCAAAGGTTCCTGTCTGTTGGTGCACTGGCCAGCACCTGCTGAGCTTCTACTTTGCCTAGAGAGAAAGGCAAAGCCAGAGAATCAGTGAAGAGGGATGGGGAGGGAAGGGAATAAGCCTGCCTAGCTTCTCAGGCTCAGCCAAGATTGGTCCATCTGTGATCTCTGCTGGACTGAGACACTGAAGAAACTCAAAGTTCATCCACATAGGGCCAGACAATCAGATCCATTCAATGCTACTAGGCAGTCACTGCCACTTGCCTGCTGCTGACACAGGGCCTATGTCTTACCTGTCCTCCTGAGGACACAGACCTCGGGAGTCCCCGCCTCCCAGAAAGAACAGCTACCTGGAGCACTTAGGCTTGTTGCCCAAGGAGTAGAACCCCAGAGAGAATACTGTGCCTGGAGGACGGCATGGTGAGTACAAAAGCACTTGACAGAAGGCTCTATGGGGACCAAGTTCCTCTAAAAGGCTAAGAATATTAAGATATCCAATCTTAATTAAGTGCCCATTTGGTGGAAATCATCTGTCTTTGTAAGGCAGGGGATGGGGAGATTGAGTTAGGTATCTGTGACAGAAGTGCGCACCAGAACCTGAACACAGAGTAGTTAATCATGTGCCAGTGACAGCCACACACTCAGAAGTGGGCTCAACACCCAGTACACATGCCAGGCATGGAGGGTAGCACACATCTGTAATACCAGCATTTGGGAGGGTGAGGCAGGATTTCTGAGAGTTCAAGGCCAGCCTGGGATCCATAGGGTAGTCTGAACTACACAGCTTAAAAATAAAATACATCCTTTATGAGTCTCTGCATAGCCATAGGAAATATTTGGATACCTGAAATTTGCATTGAACTATCTTCTGCTTGAGTGTGACCTTCTGGATTTTGAAGTGTGGCTGAAGGCAGACAGCCAAAGGTCACAAGCTCTCACCTGTTTCTAAATACTGTGCAGTAGTATTAGGGTAGCATTAATATCTTCCTGAAGTATACCAGGGGTCTTCACCCAGGATGATTTTGGTCCTGACCACAACCCCACCCCATGCAGACACCTGGCAGCATCTGGAGACACTTTGTTGCACCTTGGAGGTGCTACTAGCATCTAGTGAGGAATGACTGGGATGCTCTACAACACACATGTTGAATTATCTGGCTCAGAATGTCCACAAAACTGCTCACTACCAGAAGTGAAGCCTGTGAGCAAACAGAAAAAAAGAATCAGAGGTTCAGAAGGT